>VWZO01012089.1:326723-348245 GCA_013396975.1 Bucco capensis
GCCCCGGGGTTGTGCCCTGCCTCTGTTCTAGCCCTGGTGGCTGTTTCCCCTGTCCTTCCCTGTCCCCTGGTTTGTTATTGGCTAGCCGGGCCACTTCCGTTCTTCCCCGGTACTTTAAGAACCCCCCAACCCTCCACCCCCACCCCTCCCGTCACCCCCGGNATCAGCCGGATCTCATCAGCAGCTACATGGAGAGTTCACTGAACTCATTACAGAGAGCAGATAGGAATCACTTGTTCCTCTTTATGTCAGGATACAGAAATTTTGTGCAACTATGCTGTTGCATTGCAAGTTTATCCCTCCATAAAACTGCATGTTTCATATGTTTTTCTTAAGCTTGCTCTCTCAAAGAAGCCTTTTTATCAAAGAGCTAGCACCATTTATTTGTGTATAGAAATTATTGATTCATTAGTCCAAATGATTCTATCAAAACTGCCTCTCACCATTATGGTGAAGCACTATGGAGTAGCTATGAATCAATCAGGAGAGAACTGCCCTCTGAATCTCTGGTGTGGTCTTGCAGCTAGGACCATTCTAGAAAAGCTAACAACGCTCAAGACTGCTTAAAATTGCAAAGTCAATCTTCTCCAGCCCACATTATGATAGCATAATTGAGTAAACCTATTAACATAAACAAACACAGGAAGAGATTAGTCAATTAGTCAACCTGACTTTCACTGCTTATACAGCTGCAAGGCAATAATTTCCACGCATGGATGAAATAACTAAGATATGCTCACCTCAAGAGAGATAGACAAAGTACAAAATACAAATATTTGTATGAAGATTTCACTTTGGTTTAGATGTATAAAGACACTGCATTGCTTCATCTGTGGCAATTAAATTCTAGTGTCAAAGTGAAAGTGACCTGAAAAATACTTGTTGTACATTTGAAGTATTGCAATTAATTCTTTCTCAGATTATTTGCATCAGAGAAGATATCCCTTCACAATGGCAACTGAAATGGGAAGGATCATTTTTATCTACAATAAGGCACAAGTGGAATCTCACAGGAAATGAAAAGTGTAAAACAAATGGACAAATTCAGAAAATTTAATTGCATACTGCAGAAATTTCACACGTATCCACAGGATCTCTATCCAGTATTGCTAAAGAGTATTTTCTCATTGTTCTCTTTTCATCTTTCCTTGATCATATCTAGATACCTTCTCTCTGTTTAAGTGGCATATTGCGTGCATGCTATAGTCTTATTGTAGTACAGAAAATACACAAGACAATGCTGATTTTCATCACCCAATACTAGGATGCTATGAGTTAGGAAGATCACAGAGCAAGAAGGAGTCCTGTTTAAACTTGTTTTCAGAACTAAGGAACTATTCTGGTGCATTCATTCACAGCAAATAAGATGAGATCTCAGATTTTTAGGGGTTCAAGGGACCTCTGGAGATCCTCTAGTCCAACCCCCCTGCCAGAGAAGGAGAACCTAGAGCAGGTTACACCATCTGTCTCCAGAGGTGGAGACTCCAGCACCTCCCTGAGCAGCCTGGGCCAGGGCTCCACCACCCTCAAAGTAAGTAAGTTCCTCCTCATGTTAAGATGGAACTTCCTGTGTGCTATTTTTTCCCTATTGCCTCTAGTCCTGTCACTGGATACCACGGAAAAAACTTAGCCCCTTCCTCCTGATAACTACCCTTTTGGTAAGTATTGATAAGATCCCCTCTCAGTCGTCTTTCCCCAGGCTAACCAGCCCCAGCTCTCTCAGCCTTTCNGTGCCCTGCCTCTGTTCTAGCCCTGGTGGCTGTTTCCCCTGTCCTTCCCTGTCCCCTGGTTTGTTATTGGCTAGCCGGGCCACTTCCGTTCTTCCCCGGTACTTTCAGAACCCCCCCCCCCCCCCCCCCCCCCCCCCCCCCCCCCCCCCCACGCCCCCCCCCCCCCCCCCCNNNNCCCTCCCGTCACCCCCGGATGCCATTAGCCCTCTCGGCCACAAGGGCGCATTGCCCTTGTCCCCTCCAGGGGCAGGCAACGCGTGCACCTAGACAGCACTCTTGTCTCAGAGAGTGGCAACCTCTGAGGCAACCAGGAGAACAGCCTGAAAATTTTCTCGTGCTTGCTTTCCTCTCCCCTTTCCCAGCATCTGCAACTACTATATTTGTAACACTAGAGGGTGCATCCCTGCCCACTCTCTTATTTTTCCTGTGAGTCTCCTTAATTCTTCTTTGAATCTGACGATACCCTGTGGTAGCAACACTCAGAGGCTTACTGCCTAGTATATAAAGAATTCTTCTGCCTGTTCAAATCAACCTTTCCTAGGTTCAAGTGCCCTCTAAGTCTTGTATTATGAGACTCAGTGAATAACATCTCCAAACTCAACTTCCTCCTCAGCCTTCTGTATCTAAGTTACCATTAAAGAACTGATAACCAACATTTTGTTATAACTGACTACATTTTTCATGGTTAGGCTTTCATTCAGAACTCCTTACTATCATATGACTTATGTTTTGTAAAACAGTCCTCTATTAGATTTTGTCTTTAGCCAATGTTGTTCTCCAGTTTTATGGTTTGTTCTCAGGTTATATGAATGAGAGAAATCATACCACACACAAGTGAAAAAAAGAATATGCAAACATTTAGAAAAAAGCTACAAGTTGAGACTAAATACATGAGAACTGAAATGCCATTTTAAAATAGGTTTACATTTCTACTTTTTCTAATTCTTGATCTGACACACAAATTCCTTATCTGTTATGTATAGTACAGAGAACTACTCATATGACACCAAAGTATAGGCAAAAGATTCTCTCTTCAAATGTACAAGATCAAAACTATAAAGGTTTAACTGTAAGAACATTAACACTTCTTAAAGCATCTTCCTTACTAAAGTTCCATTTAAAGACTTTTCACCAACTTTTTATTAAGAAGCCCACCCCTGAAAAATGTTTAATTGGTCAGTATGAAAGCACATCTTGTATTCTTTGCTAGTCAAGGTATCATTCTGTATTTTATCTTATTATCCAAGCATCTTCTACATATCAATAACAGAAATTCCCTAAAGAGCCACAGAAATAGTGGATTTGTCTTCTTCTTAGGTAACATTTCCTTATTTTTATATATTTTATTGCATTCCAACTGTTTGATTTCTAGTGCATATCTTTTGAGACAGAAGGGATACCATGACTGTGTCATTTGTGCCAGTGAAAGCTTTTTAAGAGAGGAAGGTCTACTCACTAGCAATTTGGTTTAGTAACATTCTTTGTGGGTTATTTATAGATGAGGAAACTGTCAAACACAATCATGACCCTTATAACAACTCCTGTCAGGCACTGCAATGGATCTCATTACTGTATTAGTTAAGCAGATTTTCAGGCATTTGCACAGCTGCAGTGAGTCAATGGAGCTCAGGTTACAACCTGATAGCAAGTAGATGTTCATTTGAATCACTAGCCCCTCATACACACTGTGAGAGCTGAGCATAATACTACAGCTGATTGAGAACAGATGAAATTCACTGGCTAACTCCAACATGATCAGAGTCAGAGTAGCAGTAGTTATAGTCATAAGAGTAGTTCTCAAGAGCTTTGATTTATAGACATCTATTTTCAGTGGATGCACAGGCTCATGTACAGCAAATTGAAACCAATTGACAGTTGCCTTGCTGTAGAAGTTGCCCATTATATTCTTTGAGCATGGTCTCTGATCCCAGTTACAAAACACTACTGGTGCCTAGACAGGAAGACATCCGAAAACCTCATTGTTACTTTCTCAACACCATAGATTGGACACCCAGCTTATGCTACAGGAGAATTCACCCCAAAAATGGCATGATTACAGCTAACATCAGCAGAGAAGAGACAAGAGTCCCACAGTCAATTTGCTGGATGAAAAGCTGAAATGGGGCAAACACTTATTTAAAGAAGTTACTACATCCGTTTTTTGGTGGTTTTTTTTCAAAAATGTATTACAATGATTCGGTCACATAGAAAAATCATTCTGATTCTGCATTCAGGCTTATAACTGAGTGTTAGATCCACACAGAAATGTAAGAGAATAAAGGAGGAGGGGGCGGAAGAGGGGGCAGATGAGGTTTTTCTTCTTTGTATTTATTTTCAGTAGCAGTTGACAATAGACTAAGCTGTTTTTTAATGTACTAAGCTTTGCAGACCATGTCAAAAAGGTAGCTTGCAGAAAAGTCATTTTATATTTAGGAAATATATGCTTAATAGCTTTAGTGCCTGAAGTTTCATCTGAATCAGATTTTGTGTTGTGCCAGCTTTGGTTTCATTTCATTTGGAATCTGGCAGAAAACAAGTCACACAAGGGAAAACTACAAAACTCCATATTCCTTGTTTATGTCCTCCCCCAGCCACAGTCAAGGCAGACTATGAATTAATTATGAGTCCCTATGAAGCCAATAGAGTGGTGACTGAGGGGTTTATGTGTTTTGATGTTTTATTACAGTATTATACTCAGTGATTGTATTCCCCTTGTTTTTGCTTACATTCGGAGTTGCAAAGATCAATGTACATGTACTTCTCAGGTGTTTTTTTTAAACAGATGAGCTATCTGAATGTAGTTAATTTTAGTCCTAAATATGTTAATTGGGTACATACTTAAGTAGCTGCTCTGAAAAAATATTAATACCAAAAGAGAATGCTGAACAGCTTATTTAGGTCTAAGAATTGCTATTCCCCTGCAGGTCCAAATGAGCTATGGGAATTAATACTTTCTTTATCTCTACAAATAAATACAGACCTGTGACATTAATTATATATGTGTCTTTATGGATCAAAAGAGAGTATATACAAATAATTATACAACAAATATATTCAATACTGTCCCAGAAACAGATGCAAATCACATTGTAACCTCACAAAAGAACAGTAAATAATGAGAAAGTTACTGTTAAAGAGAAACATGAATCATTGAATAAATGATCACAGTACTACAATGTTCATTACAATGCAAATACCAGAGACCTGTGTCCAAGAACTCGGATGCAGGTTACATCCTTAGGATACAAGAAAGGTTTCAACAATCTTTTAACTGCCTCAAGACTCTTCAAAACACCTTCTACAGGAGGCAATAATATCCTTAAAAGATGTAAAATAGGAATATTTGGTTTACAAGGGAAATAAAGTCATATCTCTGCAACATCACACACTGCTTGTATTGTCTACCAAATCTCGCCTGTACTCCTACGTGGACACAGATACTGCAACTCTGCACAGGGCTTCAGCTGACACAGCACTTGGCCAAGGCTCACATCTGCTAAGAACATTGTCTCTAAGCTGAAAGAAACTTAGAAAGCTAGACACTCCAGACAAAAGTAAAAACAGAGTGTAGTTGTTGAGATAGTGAGTGGCTCAAGGATTCAGCAGGAAGAATACTGACATGAAAGGCTATAAAGCTTTTAAGCTGTGTATATCCTGTTTTCATTGTGCATAGTAACAGAACTCAAACAAAAGTGACCTAGTGAGCTGGATTACAGATAACATCCTACCACAAGCAGTGTAGGACTTCAAGCCTTAACAAGTCTTTGGGTTTGATGTAAGCCAGCAGTGGAAAGTTTGATAGCCTGTCATACTGAGGAGGTAAGACTACATGATTTAGACATCCTTTTTGAGCTTAGCTTCATGAATTTCAGTCTCTCAAGAAAAGGATAGCTTTGATTTTGAAAGAGAAGCAGTAATATCATCAGAACACATCAATGCTAACAGCAGCATCTTCTCCAGGCTGGCAAGGACCTTGTAAGCAGAGGACCCAGAATCACTGTGTGCCATAACAATACAGGTTTGTGCTTGACAGTGGCATGAAAGAAAATAATGCTATAGAATGCCTTAGCTGTCTGAATGAAAGAGGATTTTTTAAGTCATGTTTAAAATATGCCTGTAGAATATTTTCCAAAAGCAGATAGAGTCTGCCAGAAGATTCAGCCCACGAAGGTAACAGCTGAGCCAGTGCTTAAGCAGCCCCCATGTGGTAGGATCAAAGAGGGAAAAAAAAAAAAAAATCTGTATTTTGGCCAAGAAAACCTTCCCCTGTTGACATATTTGATTTCATCAAGAAGCTTTGAAAGTGCAAATGAGCCACCTACAAATCACAAGTCTCAAACCTTTGAATTCAAGAAGTGACTTGCAAGTGAGAGAGACAAAATTTCATATGAAAGCAGTTTTAGAAGTGCAAATATTGTTCAGATGGGATAGTAAGGAACTCAGTGATTTAAGAGTAAAAAAACTAACATAAAAGGGTAAAAAGCTTCAAGGGAAAAGTAAAAGAAAAAAAGCAGAGAATAAGACAAACTTAACAGCATGAAAGATTAGCCTATACCAAGAGCAACAGAGGCTAACACCTCCCCACTCTCGACAAGCAACTGTTAGGCTGGCAGACCTCCCCTTCATTGCACCTGGCAAGTATATTAATACTTAGCCTCCTAGCTAATTAATCTTAGTTATCTACTGTGTGCACTCACCAATAATCAATTGCTACAGAGCCTGTCCATGACTGGTAACAGATGTCAAAGTGGCCCAAAGTGGGTGGAGAGAGCTCTCAGCAGAATGTGCTGGTGTCCTCACTAGATCTTATTTTCTCTCCAGCTAAGTTAACCCTGAATTACCTAAAAGATGATATAATAAACTCATATTTTCCACATCCTATTATTATGCACTACCACATGGTCATTACCTTCTTCTACAGCCATGCTTTGAAAGCTCACCGATTAGCTCTTATTGGTCCTTTCAGAGAGAGCTGAAAGTTAGCAGACTACTCTCAGAGTAAGATTATTCATTCTGAATTTCAAACAGAATCATGTCTTTTGCCAAAGAATGGACTGACCAGCATTGAAGATCCACAGAAGAAATACTAGATGTTGTACTGTTTCCCATCAGCTCTAGGTGGCCTCCAAACAAGCTTGGGATGGTTTTTTTGTTCACTTTCTGAAGTTCTATTTCTCCCAACACACTCTATAAAGATCCTCATCAGCCCTCCTAATCCACTGAGAACATTCACCAACAATTAAGGATTTTGAATGTTTGAAATTATGGACACATGCAAGCTGTTACAGGAATGGAGTCTGGCCTAATACATATTTTAAGGTAGAACAACTGATTTGTTTTGCTTATTTCAAGGACAATCCATCAGCACACTAAGACATATATATATTACACACAAATCCATATAGATAAAACCATCTTGAGTCTTACTCAAAGTCTTCTTGCTTCAAACTTTAAAATCATGAAGGTAAAATTAAAAGAAAGACACACCAACAAACTACTCCTCTTTATTCCATGGAAATCTCAAATACTTATTACAAACTGGTAGAATTGAATCACTTGGGGAATCAGTAACTAATTAGTAGAAATGTTTCAGATCTCTTATAAATATCAAAGGCTTTTAATAATTACTACACAAATCCAGATGAGCACAAGCTATGAAGGCTTTAAACATTGTGGGAGGTGGAAATAAGCTAAGAAGTTGAGAACTCTCTCATTTATAAAAAATGAATTCAGTACATTTTGATCCTATACTGCCTTGTTATGAAGGAGATTAATACTATAAACATGATGTAGCATGGATCTTCTGATGCCCACTGGAGTTAACAGCAAAGCTTTTCACAGCTTTAATGATCCAGAAGTAGGCCTATAGAAAGGTCACACTATCAATGATATACAGTTCAGCTATCATTAATAGCACTCCAAAGCAAGAGAGCTAGGCCATTAGGAACTAAACTTACTTTTGAATCCTAAAAAAAACCCAACACATTAAATGTTTCTGAAGTACCTTTTTATGTGAGAAAATGAGTAAAATTCTGTTGATCTAAGCTCAAAAGTAAAACAAAAAAGCCAACAAAACAAAACCAAAAAACCCCCACACCTTACCTCACCTCCCATCAGAAGCCTGAAAAAAAACCCCTGACAGTAAAGACTTCATCATGTATTCTTAAAGAAGAGCAAATTGTTTCTACTGGACTGTCAATGTTGAACATCTCTAATTACAAAAAAAAAGCATAAAAAAGGAATTTAAATTAAACATGTATTGCTTAAACCCTAGTTGTCCTGCAAAGGGAGGGTATCCATGAAGAGTCTTTGTATGGAAAGTTTGCCTATTAATTCGTTAGTTTTATAACTGGTGTGAAATCTTCTGCTATAGCTCTTGAATCCAATATTTTCATAAAGAAAAAATACAACAAAAAATAGAGTAGAAAATATTGTCTAAGCTTCCATGGTTTTACTGAACACAAGCATGTCTAAGTCCCATTACGCTCCCATTAGAAGAGCAAACAAATGGCAAATAACTAAACTGTTCATCATCAAGTGTGTCATTTCTTGTGTAATATAGATAGGAAAAAATCATCTGAGACTGCAAGAGCAGGAATCTATAATATACATTGATTTGCACCAAAACCAGAGGATGAAAAGATGCTGAAGATCTACGGTAGGATTGAGATACTGAAAGTGTGGAGTTTGTCCTTGAAGGAGAGACTGACAAACGCAGCATCCTTCTACTTCATTCTACAAGGCGTGTCAGTACAATTTCAGCAGAGTTTTAATTAAATAATCATTTTTCACTTCTGTATTGGCTTTTTTTTTTTTTACCTAGGAGATAACCAGTTTATATTTAATGGAAGTTACCAGTTACATCATTCCAATATCATTATGTTTATAGACTGTGCTTGAACATATATGAAAGTGGTGTATCTGAAATTTCCTCCTCTTTCCATTTACTCCTCTGGGTTTGTCAGTATCATGAACACAGCTAATTCCAGCTCTTAGAACACAAGCACAAATACAGAGGTTCATAAGTTAGCCAGGCTAAACCCAGAGCTGAACTCAAGAAGCACTTTATACCATTTACATGGTTATCAATTAAAGACCTTTTAAAGCAGGGATTTCCTCTCTTAACATGAAAGGACAGATTCCATTCAAATACTTGCAGTATTTATTTGGCAACTGATGTTATCAACAACATAAATGGTTAATATTGTTAAATCTAAAATTTTAAAAAGAATGTTTTAGTAAGGCTAGCAGGCTAGAACTGCTTAAAAGGTGGAGAAGATGGACTTCCAAAGAATGTACAGGGAGAAACAAATCTGTTTTGCGCTTGCCTTTCTGAATAAATATCCATTTGACCATATCCATGCTATCTAACATTATAAAACCTGTATCATTCAGACCAGCCTTATAATTATTTGAGAGAACCTGTTCAGCTCATCTCCAAAAGCTGCTAATTCCCCAGAAGCTAATAGTTCATTCACTAATGAACCCATCCTCACTGGTAATATTACACTTGGTACTCACCTTTACTCTTCATTAAATCCCATTTAGTTATATGGTTGTATGCTTTTGTAACAAGATTATTCATATTCAGAAATTCCTAATTTAAAAAAAATGTGTATTCTGGTTGAGGAGAAAAATAAAACTCTTTTTGGAGATGAAATAGTTGTGTGCATGTGTGTTGATACAACTAGGATATGTCCGTATACTGTTAACTGCAACTTGTGCATGTTACACACTCTGCTCACGAGTATTATGATGCAAATAAACAGGAGCAAGGACTCTATAGAAAGAGCAGAAAGTACCCCAAACCCATCTCCTTTTGAAAGCCTTACAGCTGAAACTTCTGCAGCACCAGGTTGCAGAACCTAGGAGGTATTACAAACAATTTGCATCATTTCCTCTCCTACATTTATGCATTATATTCCTTCTAAGATTAAGCTGAAGAGCTTTGCACACTCAAACGTTGGCACTTTTGTATTTTAATCATCCCTCTAACTGGCTTTGGGAGAAGTCATGCAAATTTGTCTAGTCTTTGTAAGCAAGAGCCTAACTGCTGCCTAAACAACACCCATCAGTAAGTCAGCTGCCACAGGAATTTCCCAGGGAAACCAAGAAAGAGTTTTCAAAAGGACTTTTTGAAGGTCAGTAAAGCTCCCAAAACAAAAATATTTAAATATAGTGACATGGTTTAAGTCCCCCCCCAAGCCAGCAACAAAGCAACTACAAAAGCTATTTGCTCACTCCAACCTAGGAAACACAACAGCATTTGCATGATAACCTATTCGGAAAGGTCTCTTCCTCCTCTCTTTCCCAAATTCCATCAAAAACATTATCATCAGCTATCCCACAGAAAATACCAAAATCCTATGTTCCATCTCAAGCAAAACAAAAGGACATAACTTTCTTGTGGTTTTGTGATACATTTCTTTCAGACATCCAACAGTGTAAGATACCAGATTTCTGCAAAGGAAGGTATTCCTCAGAGGAATCACACATGGTAGCAAGTTGAGTGTTAAGTTTACCTTTGATCTGTGCATACTTAGCAAACCTGACACATCAAACATACTCAACATGCAATAAAGAATCTCTCAGAAGCTGTGCAGTACATCTACCCCAGCCTATAAGCACCCCCAGTCAATGCCACAGTTAGTAACCAAAAGGAATATAATAGCTGGGAGAACAGAAGGGGGTTACTAACACGTGCATTATCCAGCAGTGATGTGCAGAGATACAGAAGTCTGGGCATTTATCCTAAATTGAAAAGTTGAATCTATTTGCCACTTCATTCAGTTGCCAAGAATCTCTTTATTGTCAAAACATAACTTCTTACAAAGGTATGCAGTTATCCATCACTTCTTCGCTTGCAAGAGGAGAAAGCGAAAAGAATTTCTCTTTCCCACATTTCATTACACCCCACCACTTTGGATTTGCACGGAATATTTGGAGCTTACCTACATTCCTTCAGGTAAAAATTGCAAAGTGTTAATAAACAGACAAGCATAATTGAGATCTTATGCTGTAGTCCACCCTGTTTAGTTAAGAAATGATTGCAATTAACTGTAGCTTCTGGTATAGCTTCATTCTGGATATTTATTAGGAGGAAGAAGGAAAAATAGAACTAAAGAAGCTAGATAAAAGAATCCATTTTGATTATATTTGCAGCATGTACAGGATGATTTTAACTTTGATAATTCAGGAGACCCACAGTCTGTGGTCCTACCCTAGACTATCAGCAGCAGCAGCAATGAAGGAGAAAAGAGCAAACCAAGATGTGTGCTGTATCAGTGCATTTAAGAGGAAGCATTTGCCAGAGGGGTTCCTGGTGGAGCCCCCTCCACAGCTACTATTTCTTGATGAAAAAGATCACTCTTACTTCCTGTTTTACATTGGTTGTGCCTACCTGATTGTCTACATTTAGCCCATATCCAAACTAATATTAATCCTAATGCCAATATAAAATATACAAAGTAATACTCAGACCAGTAAATGCATGGCAGTCACAACAAACAGGAAGACAGTCATCAGAAGCAGTATAGTAAGTAAGACATTCTAAGAACAGAGGGAAACAGGAGAAACAGCTCCCAGCCTCAGCTGGCTTTCCCCTTTATATTGAGTATGATGTTTCTGGTATGGGATACACCTGTTAGCCAGCTCAGGTCAGGTCAGCTGCCCTGGCTTTTGCCCCTCCTAGCTCAAGCTCCTGACTGACTCAAAACTGCTAATAGCCTGCATACAATGGCTGGCCTATGATTCTATCCCAGTGAAACCAGAACAGTGGTGTAATGTGAACTAAATCTAATGCTGTATCTGTTTGTATTTCACCAAAGAGACTATATTGTGTCAATTACATCTTCACTAAACAGGGTTTTTTTTTCTGCACTCTGACAGATTTACATTTCTATTTTTTTTCTCAATCTGTATTTTATAACACCTCACATACAAGCATCCTATGGTTTTCTTTCCCAAGAATTCACCAATGCTACCAATTCCATTGCCAACACATCCTTTTGCCCACAGTGGATATCATGCAATGAAAATTAAAGTTTTAATCTTCTTAAACTCTGAAGCTGAGATTTCATAATGGCATTCAGCTCATGAGTGACTCATTCATAGACTGAAAGTTGGACAGAAAATAATATAGTTACAATGATTGCCCATGAGACCTCAAGAGCCAGAACCTTGCACGACCTGAGAATTTAGCCTTATAAAAGACACAGCAGGGTCTCACAGGAGAAGACCAGGTGAGGCCAGAGAAGACTGGTGTTGCTTTTAGTGGTGGATCAATTTGGGTAAAAGATAAATTTGGTAAGAGATAAATCCCCCTTGTATTCTAGCTGGTCCTCAGAGATTAGAGGAGCTAGGGTGGCTGGACTTATCTCCTAACAGGTAAGCCAATTATTTCCATGACTATAGGTCTGACATTGGGTGCACTACCAGTCAATACTGTAGGTCCAGCCGCATTCAAAGCAGCAGGTGGGTGCACAAATAGTAGGGTTTATTTATAGCCAACACATACAGATTCTTTAAGATTGCCAGAGATAAATGCACTAAACTACAGAACAGCTATAACTCCACAAATACAATCACGAATGCAAGCTTAGTTTCCTGGGGAAGGACTCTGTGTAGCTGAGGTCACATATCTTACCAAAAGGCATCCCCTTTTGGGGGGAAGGAGGGGGAAAAAGGAGAACAAACCCATTGATCTCTCCTTGCAATTTGGGGTCAAATTCTTGTCCCTAAAATTAGAGATGACATCAGGCTAATTCTTATAGCTCTTTGGTCACTATCATGGAAATTTGTGGGGATGGGACTGTGGTCAAGGCATTGCTCCCTGTGCTCAGTTATCCAAGCCCTCTGTCCTCATGGTCAAATGTTATTCCTTTAGCAGCAGCACGAAACATTTGATAATCTTGGTGGAGCTCCTCTGGCCAACAGCATTGCCAGTGAAAATGGAAGAATGGAGCTGTGTGGCCTTTGCCCCACTCCGCATTCCTCCCTGGTGTTATGGCAACAGAGATAACAGGAACCAGGCCTCCATATCTGCACTGGCAACCATAGGCCTGTCTACTTGGGTCACCGCAGGTGTGTCAGCAATATTAAGCTTTGCAATTTTCAACTGGTTTGTGCTCCTGACAACTGGCTACAAAAGATATGTCTTGATATTTGTTGAACCTTTTTTACTTGACAAAATTAAAACAATTTAAGTACTGGCACAATGACAACAGCAGACATTTACAGAAAGTTGGGAGAAGCAGAACAGAGAGCTTTTTCCTTACTTCAGTAGAGAATATCAAAGGCAGAGGATAGTGAGAAAGAATAAGACTTTGATCATTACTTAGCAGCTCAAATGAAGTGATTACAATAGGATTTATTTTAATTCAAAGACACAGAATTGTAAATAAACACTTACCTTCTGTTTTATTTTACAGCTATGCTTTATGACTTGTTCTAGTTTTTAATCTTCTTTCAGAAAGAAAACAGCTCCCAGAAGAAAAGGCCAACTAAGCGTCATATTTTTGCCTCCATCTTGTGCAAAATAGTTTTGACTGACAAGAAACTTGTAGAACAAAAGAAGAACAAGAGTACAACAAAATATCTCAGTTCCTATAAACACTATGAAGATGTAGTTGCCCAACTACAAGAGGAAAACAAAAACCCACAAACGTCCTTTGCCTAATTCTGCCCCCACTTCCCAAAGTATCAAAGAACCCAAAGAAGTCCTCAATCTCAGGATTCATTTCCAGAAAAAGCTCTTTAGAAACCTCAAGTAGTTCATCTTTTTCTTTCTAACTTCTAACTTTCTAACATAAAAAAGCCACTTGTATGCTAAAAGCTGTATTTGTAAGCATCTAGTCCAAACTCAGTGGCCATAAAATATCACTTACTAGCATCGAATTCATAACATTGTTTTTCCTCCTTCTCTAGACTTGATTTCCTACAACTCCTTCACCTGTTTGTACTTGTCCACCTCAATCATGCACATATTTTCATTAATTTATTTCTTGATTTTAATTTAGACTTTTCCCTCCTTCATTTTTATTTGCTGTACCTCAGCAATCCTGACTGCATGCCCTGAGTTTGCCAAGGTGCTTTTAATAAATTAATCAGAAGAGTGGAGTTTTCACTGAAGTCATAAAGAAGTTCATTTGATTCCACCTCATTTTCAGTATTGGTCATTCCTTGGAAATTCAAAATAAAACCAAACATTTGATGTTTCTGGAGGCCTGATTGAGATTTTAGTGTTACCAGCTCTGAAGACTGGGGCTTTGAGGTGGTGTTTTTTTTTAGCAGGCTGACCATTAATATAAGGAGATTAAACAGAGGTAGCTCTCTGTTATATCATATTTACCTCCCTTTTAAGGGCAATATTCAGTAGGATGTGTAATGTCCCTCCTTTAGGAGGAAGAGCTGCTTCTGACTCTGACTTTTAATTAAATTTCCAGGACATGACTGACCCAGCAACATTTAGCCAGGCTCTCTCCTGGACATCACTTCTCCAGGAAGTAATTGAAAGGTAGATTGAAAATACAACTTGTGTTGCTATTGAGCTCTAAATGCATGCAAAGAATCATTCCTACTTCAATGCTTTAGTAGCTGATAAACTTCTTTTATGAGCAAGCACTGGCAGGAAGGGTTGAGCAGGGAACCTGACAGAAGACAGCTGCTTAATCTGCCAGAAAAATGAATCTAGTTTAATCCATGTTATTTGTTTTACAAGCAGCAAACTGTTACACTGCAAAAGCCCTGGAGGCTAAACTGATCTCTCAGCAGTTGCCTACTAGATGTAGAAAATCTTCATCCATGAAATCTAAATCATTTATCTATTTCAGCTTCTTTCCATGGTGACCACTCTAATTGTGAACTTCCTTTAAATGGTTAAAAATTTTTTTTTTCATGTTGCAATATATTTTTTCCTTTCTTTCCCCCCTCCCCTTGTTTGGATGTGAAGAAGAAATGTAACAGTAGACGTGAATGACAACAATTCAAAGAGCATAGCAATGATTTCAATGTATACAGTACCTAAAAAATTGTTAGCAATAAAAGGTAATGGCAAATACACGGCTTCCGGTATGACTTAAGAGTGAGAGTAGATATAGTCCTTTTTATATGACTTAAGAAAACATATAAAGCAACTCATACACACAGCTATGTACAGGTGTAGAGGTTAACCTATGACTAAGATGTTACTTACTGCAGATTGTAATGAATTGGATATGCCATGACCTCTGAATTTTACTTTAAAATCCCAGAGATCAGAGTATTCACCTCTCTCTTTAGCGGTCACTGAGGATGGATTGTCAGAGCCAACTCAAGAGGCATCCCAACTCAGGATGGGTAGATACTAAGAGTTGTCCTGCTGAGAGCTCTAATAGGTCTCACTTCAAGATCAGTATTCATATGGTGGTAGGATGAGTGGCTTGGGTCAGTCTCACATGCTATTGTAGCCATTATTCTCAGGTGACTCTGGCTTTTCTCCAGAGAGTTGTGGTGACTTGTTGATATCTTTCCAAAGCATTCAGGCATTACAGAACAAAAACTCCAGGCTCAGAAAGCACTAGGATCACAAATGTACCAAGCTCTTCTTTGTCCCAACTGATGCCTAAAGATTTGAGTGTATTTTATAGATTTTTTAGGACTTTTAGGATTATGTGAAGCTCCCTGGATTGTTTGCATATTAGAAGCCACTAGGCACTTTCTCATGCCTTGCCAAGGACGTGANAAGGGGCAGAGTTGAAGACCACTGGTGGTGGGCTATTGGAAGACCTAGTGCCAGGTTGGCTATAGATATCTATATGTTAATTACTGAGAAAACAAATAAAAAGGTGTGGGTACATACCAAATCCAGATGATTGGGAAGCTTCCAATTAAAGGTAACTCTATCTTTCTGCATTAATTTTGTGCTGAGTGTCTATTTTCCAGAAAATATGGCAACACAACCACCTGCATAAATGCAGGTGCACAATGCTGGCACCAACCTTGCACAGTAGCCTGAGAAGCAACTTTGCAAAGCATCCTGAAGAGGAGAGAGAAAGCAGCTTATGAGCAAAACTAGCAACACAGCCCAGGGAAGGGATTGTCAGTACCAGCAGGGTTCCTTCAGAGGAAGCCTGATTGCAGTAGCACTGCCTGCCTGCCTCACAGGGCTCAGAACGAAAAGATAATGATAGACATTGGGAAGAATAATCTGACCTACTAATGCACCTTACAAGGCTCTAAATTACCTGCAACCACAGAGGGGGGAAAAAGGACTCAAATACCTCTGTGAACAACTCAATAACAGTCTATGCTCAATACACAGCATCAATCAAAAGAGCAAAGAGAATGTTAGGATGCAAACGGAGCAATGATACTGAAAGCAAACACCATCATATAAATCAATGAAAGAGCTTCCTCTGAACCACTGTTCTGCACTCATCACTTCATCAGAAAAGGATGTGGCTGAAGGTTTACAGACAGACAGCAAAAATGAAGAGAATCTTGGGAAAACATCGATTTTGTGGAGAATGAAATAACTGGGACAGTTCAGCTTTGAGAGGTACTGTTTAGGGGGACATGAATAATATATTCACTAAACTGAATTTAGGGAGAGCTGGGAATTTTTGAACTGCCTAGTTCCAGCAGAAGATGTGAATTTGCTGAAACAGAAGTATTTTGTAGGAATGTATCATTGAAAAAAATTATTTCAAAGGAATCACAGCCAAGGTTTCTGTCTGTCAAGGACTTTTCTCCCATTAGAAACTTGCTTTATTTTCTCCAAGCCTCCTCAGACATAGGACAAGTGATTATTTAGATTCAAAACTCCAGGGTAAAGCCACTGTAGGCACAACTAAAAATTTGAAACTCAGAATGTCCAGTGCTCTGGGAGCTTTGAATACAACAGAACTGCAATAGAAACCTTTTCAGGACATTAACATTTTGCTACTGTTTGCCTGGAGTTTACATGGATATTAAGAGATTGTTTTTCTCTGGAGCAGCTCTGATAACAGTCATATATCAAATTCTTGAGAGGTGAAGGATATGATCTGGTAAGCTAAAACATATTTCCATTATGTACCTTAATAAAAAGTCCTTGCTATTCTATTAAAGTAGATCTTATGCACTGTTATTCCTTGGCTTTTAAATAACATTAGTCTGTACTATCCTAGGGATTTTAAAATAATGGTTTTTAAAACAGCTCTTTCCAGCAAACCAAATGTTGAATCAGTCATGCTGGAATAAAGAGAGGAGAGTCTGCTGTGAATCCCTGAAGTGTGTCACTTTAAAATAGTGCAGTGCACTCTGGGGCAAATAAAACAATAAGAAATCAGGAGAGTTTAACTGCTGCAGCTATTTATTCTACAGCAACTTCAGTTCAAGCCATGCTGATAGTTTTTTTAATGCCTTAAATCAAACAGCAGGTATCTGTGGCCTCAAGGTAAGAAATGCTAAACATCTGCCAGTTTTCAGACTTGAAATATTGCTGCTGCCTCACCTGAAGGAAGTTTTACTGCTGGTATACCAGGAATCTCAGTGCTACTGTCACCTGTCATTTTCACTTCACAAAACTTTGAACAGCACCCTCTTCAAAAGATCTAATTTTAAGTAATTTGCACAATATTTTGCTTATCATATTTCTTAATTCCTTGTACTGGTCAGAAAAATACAACCCTACATTATTCAGTTTTAGTTCTTTAATAGCCTCAGGACTTCTCTTGACAACTGACAGTGACATCAGTATTCATATGAAGTGTCCACTTCAGCAGTCCATCCATCCAAGCTCTACTGGCACTATTCCTGCTGGCATGAGCTTTGGCCTGTGAGAAAGACATACAGATGTAAATGTAATGGAATAAACCAAATAATCTCTAAAAACAGATATTTCTGAATGTTAATGGTCTGATACTCATAAGCACAAGCTATTCAAGACTCCAGTCTTCCCTTCACCATCAGGCACTCCCTGTGCCAACAGAACAAAGGTTTTTGACCAAGGGAAGGAAATGGTATAAGGCGTGTTTTATCCAACTTGCAACTGATTGTCACATTTTCATAATGTAGTATTCCTCCTACAATTCTGTACTAGATTTGACCAGTTTGTAAAGCTCAAACCTTGTTGGATTTTACATCTTCATTCATCTCTAAGAACAATATCAATTTGGCAGGGTGCAATGCACAGTGCTGCAAAACTCTCGGAAGCCACTCTCCTGCCATCAACCAAAATATGCTTGAATTTAAGAATATGAATAACCTTGATAAAATCAATAGAATTACCATGGGTCATGTCAGAGTATGTTGTGCTTGGTGCACACTCCTATAAAGCATTATAATCTTCCAAATCTGCTCTGCATATTTTCCTGGAAGGCAGAAGGAGTTGTGAAGATGGAAGAAGCACATTCTATCCTTCAAGTGAAAAGTCATTAGTAATCCTTCATCATACATGAACAGCAACAAGGATGCCAAAAGAGTAGTGTTAAATCATAACTGTGTTTTAAGAGACAAAAAATAATTATTTATTGATTTTGAATATAATCTGTTTTACCACCCCCCGAGTTGCCCATTAAGAAGCATAACAAGTTTATTGCACCCTTTCGTCTTAATTTAAAGCCGTTGCAGAACACTGCAGAGAGGCTTTAGCTCTGGAGAGCTGGAATCAAGCGATCTCTAACGGAGGATCCTTCCTGGGCGTTGCTCGAACCCATTCCTGTGACTGCACTGACCCCTAGTGACCGCAGAGCCAGTTTAATCATTTACAGACTCGATTTTTTGTTGAAAAACATACATTTGTTTACATAAAGTATTTCTATACAAGGGAGCTTATTAAACAGCTTATTTAAAATATCAGTGCTGCTAAGAAGCCCGGAGTTAGTGGGTTTAATTTAGCCATGTAAGTTTGTTCAGGAATGCACCATCTCAGGCTGGAAGCTTTGCAAAGCTTTAAAAAAATCCAGGTGGTACCACTGTTAATCTGTTTACTATCTAATATGATTCACCTACAATAATTTCTGATGTGCTTTTAGAAGTGCCACCTGGAAAAACATTGCCATATTTTAACATGTATATGGTGTGAGCAACAAATCACTTATTTCCCCTGGGCCTTTCAATTCAGCAGCATCCACAATTCATACATGCATACATAATATCAGGGCAAGTTCAGCTTTCCTTCTGTAGCACTCTGCCTTTGATCTCCAGTTCATTACATCAGGACCTCGTTGTCCTGTGCACAGACACTAGCTGGAGTTGATGATCCTTTTGGGTCCCTTCCAACTCAGGACATTCTATCATTCTATGACTTATTTTCAAGTGTTATTAGTTTAAATCAGTGTAGGGGATCTGTTATGCAGCAAGTATATGAAAACAGAGAAATGCAATCTCCAGGGCCTCACTGCATGAAATGCTGGATATCCTCAGTTTCTTTTGGCTTCTCTTTGGGGTCCTAATAACAGAGACAAGCAGGCAGAAGAAAAGTAAGTAATATAATAGGGGATGCATCTGTGATCTGGAAAACACGCAGGTATTTTTATTATTTTACTGGATGTTACTGCCTTTGAAGCTGTGTTACTGCTCCCTTTCTGTTCCTCTGATTTCAGTCAAGAGTAGTTAACACCTCGCAGGAATTGTTAATATCTCTCTGATCCATGAATTTACTGTGGAATGACAAGGTCTTTCTTAGTATCTGTGACTTTCTGGGTTGAGCAAGTGATGACTAAGAGTATTTTGTCATGTCTTCACAGGAAGTTCCAGTGAAAAGGGAAGAGAGAATGTACTGAGGCCGTGGTTCCACAACAATCCAGGATCAGCCAAGTATTGCCCTCATGGCCATGTCCTTCTCCTCCTGTATTTGTTTGGCTTTCCCTTGAGCTTGTCCTGACACTTAGCCAGGTCCTCTGATGGGAATACTGGCATGTTAAGATGCTAGAAAATTGTTCTCCTTTGGCTTTGGCTTGTTGGGTTGGGTTTTCAAGGCAGAGAGGTGGGTTAAACTGCACCAGAAGGTGCTAGTTCTTCAGGATCCCAGTCAGAAAGGTGCTCAGATTCTGTAAAGCACCTCTTAAGATGCTGGGTTTTGAGATAACACTTAAAAGAAAAGGAGGATAGACTAGATAATTATAGGGCCCTCCAGATGCTGGGAACCCCAAGTTGTGCAGCATCAGCAGACCATGCAGATCCCACCCATGGAGATGTTACCCCATTCTAGTCTGAGTTCTTCCAGGATTTCCCAAAGGAACCAACTCTATCCCTCACTTCTACTGTCAAACTTAAAAGATGTTGCCATGAGAACTTCTTGCTGCAGTTAGCAAAAGGTGAAGCCAGGCAGGAAACCTTTTCTAACTGGATACAGTATCTCTTGGAATTAAGAGTTTAAATTGCCTCAGGCAGACAACACAGACAATGTTGCTGCAAGCCATCGTGTGCTACAATTTGCAACTCCAACGTCTAATAGGAGGGAGGGAAACTGTTTTAATACACTTGGTCCTTGATTTTAATAGTTTCTTGTCTGTTTTTTTTTTACATTTTCTAACTCTCAGCTGCACCAGATACTCCAGAATTTTCTATTCTTCTCTCAGCTAAGGTAAGTACTGCCCAACTGCATACATGTTTATTTATAATCACTACTGTGTTCTTTAGATGATTACATCACACATTTCAAAAGAGAATAAACACTGCACCATTACCACCCAAGTTTTTTGCAAGATATTCTCAGTGAAGCAGGATAGAGAAATGTGTGGTGAAGCCAACACACTGGAGGGAAGAGATGCCATCCAGAGAGACCTTGCCAGGCTCAAGAAGCGGGCTCATGCAAACTGCATGAAGTTCAACAAGGCCAAGTGCAAGGTTCTACACCTGGGTCAAGGCAATCCCATGCATGAATACAGATTGGGAGGAGAAAGGATTGAGGACAGCCCTGGGGAGAAAGACTTGGAAGTGGTGGTGAACCAGAAGTTTGATATGAACCGTCAGTGTGTGCTTGCAGCCCAGAAAGGCAACTGTGTGCTGGGCTGTATCAAAGGAAGTACAGGCAGTCAGTCAAGGGAGGTGATTCTCCCCCTCTGCTCTGCACTTGTGAGGCCTCACCTGGAGCACCGTGTCCAGATCTGGAGTCCCCAACATAAGAAGGTCATAGAGCTCCTGGAACATGTTCAGAGGAGAGCAGCTAAAATGATCAGAGGGCTGGAGCACCTCCCCTATAAGGACAGGCTGAGCAAATTGCGGTTGTTCAGCCTAGAGAAGAGGAGGCTCTGAGGTGCCCTTAGAGCAGCTTTCCAATACCTGAAGGGAGCCTACAAGAAAGCTGGGCTAGGGCTTTTTACATAGGTGCATAGTGAGAGGACAAGGGGAAATGGTTATAAACTGGAAGAGGGAAGATTTAGGTTAGACACTAGGAAAAAATATCGTTCCTGTGAGGGTGGTGAGATGCTGGAACAGGTTGCCCAAGGAAGTCGTGGCTGCCGCATCCCTGGAAGTATTCAAGGCCAGGTTGGATGGGGCCCTGAGTATCCTGATCTAGTAGAAGGTGTCCCTGCCTGTGCAGGGGATTGGAACTAGGTGATCTTGAAGGTCCCTTCCAACCTGGGACATTCTATGGCTTTATATGATCACATCATTTAAGCTAGAAGGCACCTGAAAGGTTATCTGACCTAACTTCATGCTCTGATCAATGAGATTCACAACGAGAAAAAGGCTCCAAGAAATGGGTACAGTGATGGGTGCCACCAAAATAATTACTGGATCCCAGTTTTTCAAAAGAAGTTTGAAGTGTTCTGTTGATGGTCTAAGAATGACCAAAGGTCAGGTAAATGCAAAAATGGAAAAACAT
>VWZO01012092.1:0-23811 GCA_013396975.1 Bucco capensis
CCCAAACCATTCTAGGATTCTATACCAGACAGTGATTTGTCTCCTACTGCTTTCAAGGACTCCTTCTAGTGGTCCTCAATCCTCTCCCAACTTCCCAAAATACATAATTTCCAACTGTCTACTGGGTCACTGTCTTCCACAGAGCCCCTTTAGCTCTGTTCTGGGCCAGCTTGTACCACTCCTCTGACAGCTTTCTGCCTTGCTCAGCAACCTGTCCAGTTTATTGTCACCAGACTCCTACTCAGTTCACAATCTAGGGCAGCTGAGACCTCAGGCACCTCTGCTAGCTCTAGGCTTGAAATTGTCTGCTGACACTGATCTTTTTTCCAAGCTAATCTTCTGCCATAATGTGCTGCATCTTTGCTGATGCCCCAGGCTTACTGCCTGGCTGCAGCCACTCAGGTTTGGATGTAGAACCAAAGCAGCACACATAGCTTCAGCATCTTCGGTCCAGGGGAATATTAGACACACTGAGTAGTGGGTTATGTCCTCTATGAAAGACTTGGAGGCTGATTAGTTGTAAAAAGATGCCTATCAGGCACTCATAAAGCCACTTTTGGGGTGCAAAGCATAGGTGCAGTTGTCACTGATGTTTTGTCACCAAGAGCCAGGAGAAGGGCTATCTTACCTTCCTTTTTTTACCCAGATGCCTATTTTCTCTCTTAAGGGATGCCATCTACCTTTAAGTGGAAAAAATGGACAATTTCTCCAGTTGGTCTCTTCATTTTTCCATTATTTCTGTCCTTTCTGGCAATTTTCCCTCCATTTTCCTCAACACAAGAAGCTTCCTTGCTCTTCAGCTGCCTGCCAGAGCACTTCATGGCCAGCCAGCTCCATTTGGCACCTGCTAGGGCATTTATAGAGAAACTAAGCAAATGTATTGCCTGAAGAAGAGGATGTGAGAGACCAGAGGAGTGCAGCTCCTGTGCCCCTTCCAAAAGAGGGGGGGAAAAAAGAAAAAAAATGCTGGTTTTGCCTTTATTTAATAGCTTTGTGTGGTATCAAAAAGAGAAGTTCACCTCCATTCTTTCCTCTTTCAAAACAAGCATCTTCACAGAAACTGCTACTTCTCAGTCACTCCATTTTGAGATTCTAGCATTGATTTCTCTTACTTTCATTCCTATTCAGTATTTTGTTATGACTTATTTTCCTCAAAGGAGTGAAGGAGTACAAACACCTTGTACCCAGAGGAAGCAAGGATGATTCTAGCTACTGAAGGAACCAGCTTCCCTCTGTCTCCTGATGTTAGTAGAGTGAGAGCTGTGGACCTGTTTGATCTTTCTCACCTTTCTAATCAAGGCTTGAGGATGAAATGAAGGTCAGATTGTGGCCCATGCCCTCCACTGCCAGGACTCTCTATGAAGGAGAAAAGGTTGGTCTGTGGCCACCTGCTTTGTGACTGAGTTTTTGGTTGTGTTTTTCTCTTCAGGTTCTCAGTCAATGCCAGGCAGGTACCTGCAAGGCACCTAAACATTAAACAAACCACTTCTCATCCCACACATCACATTTAAACCAAGCCAAAGTAAGAGAAAATGAACTGAAGGCACTTCTTTTTAATCTCCAATGTGAGCAATGTCCTGTTGTGTGCACTTAAGGTTTCTTTTTTCTGCCTGCTTTAGAAATAATCCCAATAACCTCAGTCCTTTTAGAAGTGTTGATAGTTCTACAGTACTGTGAACCCAACAGAAACTTTAGGGTTTAACTTTCTAGAGGTGCTAAAAAGCCACATTTCTTCCTTTGCTTATTCCTCTAAGAGCAAAATGGACTTAGATTTGGGATTCTCCAAAGAGATCTTTAAGAGGGACTGTGTTTTCCAGCACTCATTGACTTTGGTGGCACCTTTGAGCTAAAGCTTGTGATGTCAGTGTTGTAAGGTGCAGGCTGTGAAGGAGAAGCAGAGATCCTGCAACAGAGGTAGAATTAACTTAGCCATGGAAAAGCTGCAGGAAGGAAACAGTTAGCAGGGATATGAAGAAGACAGAAAATGCAAGAAGTAGAATGAAAAGTCTAGTATCTGCATAAGGTAGTGCTGGGACATGAAGTGCACTATGTAATAGGAAGGTTAAGGACACCAACTCCTTTTTCCACCCTTGTCTGAGTCTATATGGGGATGAAATGAGGGAATTTTTAATGGGGAAATGTTTAATGGAGAAAAAGAGTGAAGTGGCTGTAGACTCTTCAGAGCATGTCAGGAACACTGCCCTGACTCAGTTTTCTGCAATGACCCTGAATTTGCTGCATTCCCTTAATTATCCAAGAAATCCTTTTTCCCCATGAGCAAGGAAGGATGCTGCTGGTCCTACTGAGAACAGCCACAGTTTGAAAAGGATGGACAAGGTCAGGAGGAAAAGGGAGTTAATTTCAGGGTAGAAATTGGAATGGCAAGTGGCTGAAACAGGAAGGATTTAGACAATCTGCCAGGCAAAATGATTCCCTCTCCTTTTCTTATCTGTTCAAGCCAACATTCCCTCTGACAAGAAACACAGAGTGGTGGCAGGGCTAAGAGAAAATTCAATACAAACCTCAATTCCTACCCATGGAAAATTGAGGTTTTGTTCCTATAACTAGTTAAATTCCTGCTATATCCAACCCCATACATGCTGAGGATATTCATATACTTTCCAATATGTTATTTATGTTCCCCTGGGGAAAGCAAATGTTGTTTTCCTTTTGGATACTGTTAGAGCAGTTATATATGTCCTTTGTCAGTATTACTTGTGTAGGAGAAAAAACAGATGCTTGCTTCATACTGAAAAAGGCAAGTACTACATTCTGAGCTTTAGGATGATGCCCACAGGCATGAGTAAGGAAGGAATGCTGAAGGAAATCATTGTAAATGGAACTATGTTGATTCAAAGAGTGAGACAAGCTTAAGTGTAAACTTCATGATCATTTCAGGGTCTGGCTCCTGCTAGTTCTGTTGTTGATTGCCTTTTCTGATACAGCTCAGCTTTTCCCCATGTTCTTAGCCAAAATAAACGGACATTTTTATCAATTCTACTAGATGCTAAATGGCATTTAAAAACAGCTAAATCATTTGTAGCATCAGCTCTGGGATTTGCAGGAAACATGATTGACTACATGGAGAGCTATACACAAGCCTGATGCAAACCTTATTACCCAAAAAACCTGATGTTGAATAGAAATTTCTTTCAACAAAGTTCCCAAAGTACCTAATGTTCCTAAGATAACGAAATGTTATCACCCCATACAGCTTAGCAGCATATATGAAATAACCAAGGGGTATTCAATCTGTTTTAGACTCTTTCTTATCACACTGATGTTATCACTAACTTTAGTTATTAAGTTTCTTCCTATTAGAGATGCACTGAAAATAAAAATAGAACAATTCAGTTGTCTTCATATTCTGGAGATACTTTCTTTTCAATAGAGCAGATGCTTATTGATAAACAGATATAAAGAAGCCTACACTTTTATGAAGAGACCAGCACCAAAATCCATATATATATAATATATAATATATATAATATATAATATTATAATATAATATAATATATATATAAATATATATTTATATATATTAATATATATATTATATATATATATTATATATATATATTCTTTTTCTATTCTCTCTAACCTGTCCAGATCAAGCTGGCAGCACATCCATAGACAATTAAAGCAAAGCACTTCACTAAACCAGGCCCTGAACTGCTTAGAAGGACATTCAGGTAAATATTTTTGCAGGTTATAGCTGAGCTTCCTAGATGCCTAGAAATGATCCATCATTCTTCTCAGAGCACTCAACCAGGATGATCTTAAGCAGCTGCAGAGAATCCCTTCAGTTCAGCAGATTGCATTTCCCCTCTCAATAAAGGCAGCATCCTCTTCACATCTTGCTGTGCTCAGGTTCTCTATAACCCAAATCCTTTTATCTCCCACTGCATGTGCTTGTTTAGGCTGAGTCTCTTTTTTAGGCAATACAAAAGCTTTTCTTAGATAGATAATATGAAACCTAAACTGAATGAAAAATAGCTTTTCCTTTTCTTTAGATACCAATCTGAAAATTAAGGTCAACTGGGCTGTGGCCATGATTTGGGTATGAGTTTGCCACAAGTCCTCATGAATTACTCATCCTGGTCCCTGTGGTGAAAGTCATTTCAAGTGTTGATATTCATAGAATTGTAGAAGGATTTAGGAACCTTAAAGATCATCTAGTTCCAACTCCTCTGCCATGGACAGGGATGCCACACACTAGAGCAGATTGCTCAGGGCCCCATCCAACCTGGCCTTGAACACTGCCAGGGATGGAGCATCCACAACTTCTGCAGGTAACAGCAGAAGTGTGTTTGTAATGGACTATCCAAGTCTGCTGTCAGCAACAGATTTCTTTTTGATCCAGAGCACTATCCTTTTATTTTTTTTTTCTGGGGTTCTCCAACAATAATACAATCAGAAAATTTGATAATGTAGAAGCCTGAATCCTTCAGGACTCAAATTGGTGATAGCTTAGCCTGCATCCTCCCAGATTCTGCCCTGGGATGCTAGCCTCCTGTCTACATCTCCCTCACCTCATCAATCATTTTTCTCACTTTTCTAAGTCTTTGCTTTAATGATTTATATTGCACTTACTTCCAGTGAGGCAGGAATGGATAAAGGAAACCCAACAGACATCCAATGCTTTGGTAAAACATTGGCCCAGGCTGCTCAAGGCAGTGCTGGAGTCACCATCCCTGGAGATGTTCAAAAAATTCATAGACATGGCACTTGGTAACATGATTTAGTGGCATGGAGGTGTTGGCTTGATGGTTGGACTTGATGATCTTAGAGATCTTTTCCAACCTTAATGATTCTATGATTCTCTCTTCCTCTCCCCACCCACTTTGCACCATGCTCTTTATCTCTGCTGAGCAACAAAAGCAGAATGCTCTGAATATGCTCCAAACTACACCATCTTCCAGAGACAACAAAAAAATGTTGTGTGTATATATAGAGAGAGATGTGGGTAAAATTCATATGGATATATGATCTAGCACTTGATTCCAAAGAAATAATTTCATTTAAAAAACAAACCTTTCACTCTGTTCTGGATATGAGTAAGATGAAGAAGAGCTCGGGGTACACTTTTTTCCATCTGCCTTGGGTTTGGAAAGCTATTTAAACCATCAACTAATTAAAATCTACAGATCTCAGAGGAGAAAGTAACTGACTGTCATAAACACAGAGTCATTAAGCAGCAAAAGAAGAGAAGCTGAATAAATGACTTACCAATAGTATGCATCAAGTAAGCTTGGTTCTCTCTCAGGAATGGATTTTGGTTGCTGCAACTGCTGTGCTCAGCCATAGACAATCACCAAGAGACCAGATGCTTGGAAGATGATGAATCATAGAGAAGTATTCCATGGATTCACGAGGATTCAATACCAGGATGGGTATAGATCATGTTTCTCTTGAAACCTTTTGACTACAGTGCTGTCTAAAAATCACATGGAAGAGAGGGTGAGGTTCCCAAGCAGCTGAAACCAATGTGCCCCTGTGGCAGATTAGCTTCAGAATCAGCTGAAACCAATGTTCAGATGAAGGGGGAGAGTGTTCCCTCAGCAAGTCTGTGGATGATCCCAAGCTTGGAGCAGTGGCTGGCACACCAGGAGCTGTGCTGCCATCCAGAGTGACCTGGACAGGCTAGAGACATGGGCAGGGAGAGACTTAATGCAATTTAACAAGGGGAAGTGTGCAGTACTGCATNGTCTCCTTGTCTGGAGCCATTGCAGAGCTGCCTGGACACATTGCTGTGTGAGCTGGTCTAGGTGATCCTGCTCTGGCAGGGGGGTTGCACTAGATGATCTTTCTAGGGCCCTTCCAACCCCTAACATTCTATGATTCTATGCCCCTGTGGCAGGTTAGGTTCAGAAATCAATCTGCCCCGTGGCAGTCTGACTTGATCTCTGACACAGGTCAACCCTGAAGCAGAGCAGCTCTCTGACCCAACAACTACTTGCAGCTGCTGGTTGTTTGCTACAATCAGTTGTTGCTGCTTGTAGCTGGTTTTGATGAGGATTTGGGGGTGGTTTTTTTCCAGTTCCCAACCTAGTTGATCACAGCTGCCTGGGGATAAGGATTGTGGAGGAAAGAATGGGAAGAAGGAAAGGAGTGAGAATCTGTTCTTTATGTTGCCAGACAAGATTTAGTCATCTCATGCTTAATTATGAGACCAGAGAATAAAGTATCACTGTAAAGTGCTATTGGTGTAAACATCTTAATGACTTCCAGAAATTTCCTACCTGAAAAAAATAGTATTACATAGAAATAAAGTATTACATAGAAATAAAGTATTTATTAAAATCAAGGAATAAGGAAAATAAAGTATCAAGGAAAGGCATGAAAACTTTGCACAACTGCCTATCTAGATAACAGTGAGAGAGAAAAACATTCATTCACAAAGTCAGTGGACAAGAAAACAGATATAGGGTTTTTTTCCTTAGAAGAATGTCCAGGACTGTTTAATGTGACAATAAGCAACAGTCCTCCACTGCAGAGTTAGTTATAAGGCATACAGATTTAGAAAGTATAGTTTAATGAGAACTTAATGTCTGTTTTATTAATTCCTAACCCCTCCTAATCTTTTGTATTCACCTGCCTCCTCTCTGTTTAATTAAGTTCTAAGTCTAATCCTCTTCCCAGTCCCTGTAAAGAGATAATAAAGAACACTTGTTTGCTGGAGATAATACAACATGCTCAACATTATAGATCAGGGTGTTTCCTGCCTGTTACAATGATAATGAATTCTCTACAGGTGCAAGAGGAGTTTCACTATATTATACTCTGAGCTTCTCTATATTCTTCACCCATAATGTTATTTGAGTCCATTGTCACTCCTGAAAATCTAGTGACTATAAGGCAGCCATCACAAGACTTTAGAGCAACATTCCTTCCAGATGGAACAGGGCATGCATAAATTGATAGATATTTCTGGAAAATGCTAAGAAATGCATCCTAGAAAGAGTTATGTGTAAGTTAAAGGAGTTATATGAAGAAAGAGTTCTGTGAAGTGCTTCTGTACAGTCAAAACTGCACCTATACAGAAAAGCAAAGAACTCAAGGAAGGGAGCTCAGTGGAAATAGATTTTCAACAGTTAAGCTAAAAAAATGGAATTATTTGACTATACTAAGGAAACTATAGAGGTTACTACTGAAAATACATTTCATTAAATCTATTATTCCATTAAGTCCACACAACAATGTTATCCTCTCATCTTAGATACTTAGTTTTGGCTCAGTTTCCAGAATTATATTGCACAAACATTTCAGGTCTCCAGACAGTCAAGATAAGTAGCTAGAAGGTACAGGAATAATTTCCCCTCTTGAGGACTGAATTAAAAAAGCAGGAGTAAATTGATCATTGCTAACCAAGTTAAATATTGTCTTTACCTTGCATTTCTACTTCTGCCTTGTAGAAAATCTAATTTCCCAGGAAAAAAAAAATGTGAACAAATGGTGGTGGAGATCTCCCTAGGCAGAAGAGCCAACAGATGTCTACCACAAACAATTGCTGGAGCAAATAGTGCCTGACTATTGTTAAGCACTGCCTGTGCCATGGACAAGATGCTCCTAGAAACTCAAGTGCTTGTGAGCTGATTCAATTAACTTGAAACCAAAAGGAGAAACCACAGTGGGATTCCACTTAAAAGTTGTCGATTTTTGATACTTTCAGAAGAAAAGTTACTGAAATCAGCCAGGCAGGAAGGTTGGGGCTTGACTCTCAGGTAAGGCAGAGCTTTTGTTAAAAACTAACAGAACAGAAATGTGTACCTCAACTCTAGGAAGCCTCTGGAAGTAATTCTAGACCCAGCTGGATTAATGGCAGTATCACCAGCATGTACTACTACTACTACTACTACTACATAATCTATTATTAATATTAATAATTCATCATGGGCAGGCTTCGTGAACGCAGCTCCGGGGAGGGCTCCATCCACGCTCTTCCCAAGCGCTTTTTCCAAGCGCTGCTGGCTGCAAAGGCCAATTTGGGACAGACCAGAGCGGTTGCCAAAGGCACAGCACAAGGACTCCTCAGGAGGTAGAAGCTGCAAGACACGATTCTTTCTACGCTGTCTTTTCTCCTCCAGAGTGATCCTGTGTGCCTGCTCCAAACCATGGGCGGCATTCAAACTAGTGTGTGTGCAGAGCTGCTGAGTGGAGGCCAGAGGAGAGCAGTTCAGGGGAGCAATATGGCCAAGGCTGAGCTGTTGGTTCAGGGAGTCCTTGCATCTCCTCTTCGGGGCTCCTCTCTTGCCACAGCCAGGGGCAAGTTGCCCATAGAGCATGAGCTTAGGCAGGCAGGAGTTCTTCATCCTGGAGCCGTGAGCTGCCCAACGCAGCTGCGTTCTCAGCAGCATGGCCTCAAGGCTTGGAATTGCTGCTTGTTCTAGGACACACNTGGAGATACCATCCTGGTCATCAAATTCTGCCATGGCCCTTTGGAGCATCATGCTGAGAAAGAGTGTGAAATACTGAGTCCTAAAATACAAGAGAACTCAAGCTTGCCATACCTAGAACAATGATGAAAGAGTTAATAAATGTGACCTGAAAGTTAAAGCTGTAATAGCTACAATAACTGCAATTAATTTGCTCCTGAGTTTAGTTTGAGAAGATTTGAACAAAGGGCATGAACCTGCCCTTGGGTAGTTAAATCATAGTAATTGAAGCACTCCTACATTATATTAGCCCATTTGCATTCTTATATATAGACATCCTCATAGTCCTGATAGCAAATTTCTACTTGCTCTTCATAATGCCATATTTGGTAGGAAAATGAAAAAAATAAAGGTAGTGCTGGGAAGATGAAGGCAGAAGGGTCAGAAAAAGACTCACAGGAAGAAAGAACATCAGAGCTTAAGACCAAAGCAATCCAGAAGCTCTACAAGTTGCCTAAAAAGCTTTTCAGACAGAAAATTGCCACTGTAGATTAAATCTATTCCCCAAATTTCACTCAGCAGTAACTAAAGGAGTAGTAATACTGTATTTTTAAGGATAAGTAAAATCTGATACAGCTGGAAATACATTATATTAAAATTATTTAGCTGCCTAATATATGAGGTAGGACAGACACCTCCATAACTGGCAGCCTCAAAAATCCTGCTCACTTCTCACACAAAACTTCACTTTCTTTTCAAACCAAGACTAGTGGTGCCAACTTGCCTTTCCATCCTTCACATAATCCAAGCCTTAGAGCAGCCAGCAGGATGGGAAACACCATGCCAAAGTCCTCTTGCTGCTGAGAAATCCCACTGAGCCCTGGAGCATCTGCCAGTCCCTGCTGCTGGACACACTGTGCTGCTCTGTGTTGGAAGGGTTAGGTTCATTGGCTCACAGGGAGAGTAAACTGGGCTCCCCAGGGGACTAGTTAAAGTAGCAGCCTGGCAAGAAATCAGTCCTTGAAACAAGGATTAGATCCAGCTACATTTCATGTAAATACAGAAGCAATTCTGGAAAGGATAAGCTAACCCAGCAGTTCTGCTCTGTCACTGCAGGATCATCTCTTTCCTGATGAAACTTGCCCAGGAATGGAGCAGAGTGAAACAGCTTTGCCCAGGAGGGAAGGCCAGACCTTAACATCAAGTCTATTCCATAGACAGTGATTAAAATGCTTATTTGAGAGGTAGAAAATGTATTTTTTTAATACTCTAGGCAGAAGAAGCATACTCACTGTTTACACAATCTAAATGATTTTTTTTGGTAGTGATTGCATACCCAAGGGGGTAAATTTTTCCAGAGTGAGTATATTTTTCAGTATCAGGCATCTATGTTAAAATGAAAATTTCCTCCTGCCCTACTATACTTACAAAAGAACCTCATATGATAGTACCCAAAAAACAACCTTTCAAGCTGTGATTGAATATAGCTATTAAGTAAGTAAAAGCTGACATCAGTCATGTCTTCAGTAGTGTTTTCCATATTAGCAAGAATACTTACTCCAAAACTAAAAAGATCTGGATGTTTCTTTGCATACAAAATTTCCTCATATCAAAACCACTTGGAACACATTTCACATTACATGGGGGAAAAAAAAAAAGCAATCTTCAGCCTTTACATGTGTAGGAAATCAATTAGTCATATCCAAATATCTAGTGGCAGACTAATCTATTAAGCACAAGGTTACACATCATTTAGGATACCTAATTATACCTGGCTATGGAAGCCTTGAGATGAGAGGAAAAACAGGTCTTACAATGGAGATATGTAGATAGACATTTTATTTTCTTTCAAAAAATAGCAAATGTCTTAAGAACACAATCCAGAAAGTTATTAAAAGCTTCATAGCAAAATATTGAGCCAACTCTGTTACATATATAGGCTTGAGGTTCTAACAGGTAACACTATGCCTCAAATTCACTGAGCAAGTACTGCTCCTGATACATCAACACCACACACTTGAAATATGGATCTGAGCCTTGAAATAAAAAGAGAGGCTGTTTTGATCTTTACTCTTTTGTAATCAAATTGAAGAACAATGACATTTTAACAGGTTTGATTCTTTTTGGGGAAAAGCCATTATAAATAATTCCTGAGTATTTAGGTTAAGTGTATATATCAAAAAAAGATCAATTAAATCCAAGCCCCTGTTAGGAGAGCTTTGTAGCTTGAAGTGACATCCTCTAGCATGGCTCTCATGGCAGGATCATAGCCTAAACACCTTAATGAAAGACATTAAACCCATTCCAATCCTCATTTTCTTCAGCAATAGCCTACAAACTGTCAACTGGGAAGCTTGCTTTGCTGAGCAAAACACTGTTTTAAATGTCACTGCCTTTTAGAAAACCATGTAATGCAAATTGCCACAGCTAAGCCTCCAGTGAACCACCACACCAGTAATTATGTGAAATATATAAACCCAAATTTAGGCAAGGGGCTTTCATTCACACTATGTTAGTATGTATATTGAGTTGTATGCTTTGTATCAGTATTTTGAACACACACACAGAGCTAGTTATTTAGCTTCTTGCTATTGTAATGAGTGGCAATGTATTCATTCTCCATTCTTCTCCTCAGATGCATGTCACAATATCATCTTACTATACACCATGCTTCTAAAATCCTGTTGGCATTCATCATGTTCCTCTGATTTTAACTCAATTTGTTCTTTCTTATCCATTTTAAAACTGCTGCCAATCAAAGTGGTTTAGAGAACTAATCCCAGAAGAATTGTCAGATTTTCCCCCCCCACACACTTCATATGTGTTTTCCCAGAATTACAGGATTAAATTACAATGGATGTAGAAAGATCATTGTACAAAGCAGAGTTAGTAAGTCACAACACTGGTATTCAACTCGATCAAATTACAATGAAGTCACAAAAATGGTTTTAATTATACCCACTCTTTTCTATCCACCCACCCCAATATGTAAACAAGTTTCTCACAATGACAATGGCAAGACAGCAGTTACCAAGATGTACTGTTATGTGAAAGACAACACCTAGGAAAAAGGCCTGGATTTGACAATTCCAGCAGTGTGCTCCTGCTCACCTCCCATCCTAGACTGCAAGTTGCAGTGTCATTAAATGAACAGAACTTAGAGGTAAATGGAGCTTTTGTTTTTGCCTAATGCAGTCTTCTGGAGTTAAACTGACAAAATGTGACATGCTTCTATAGAACAAAAGAAATAATGACTTGGGAAAGACTGGAATCAGTCACTCCAGAACTCTGAGCAATGATAAGGTACAGTATTGCAGCTGTATCTTACTAAGACAGAAACCTCTTGGCATGACAAAGATGAAGATCTCTGCTTACACCAGTCAATTTTAATGGGCTGTTAAGCATTTGGTTCAAAACAGGCTTGTACTAGTCTGACTGAAAAGGAAACACTTGTCAAAATGTGGCTTTAAAAAATACTGTATGACATCTTCTAAATTGCAATTTAAAGACTAAAATCTGGTTTCAGAAGTTCCTCGCTTCAGGTTGTTACTCAAAAACTCATCGTGTTCAAAACTCAAGTTATTATGAGACCTTGATATCATAAGAAGCTTTTCCTTATTAGTAAAGTCTTTCTTGACTGCTGCTTGGGGCACAAGTAACCTATCCATGGGGTCCTCTTTGTTCTCTAATTTCATATATCCTTTACTGTTACTCCGGTCCAGCCTGGGCCAGCTGGGGTGTTTCCTTTGTTCAGCTTGGACAGTGAGCATAGATGGACCTCTGTCCAAGTCTAGGGACTTGGAATGTGAAGACAGAAGATGCAAAGATGTGTTGGACCCAAACTGTTTCCTGGCAGCACCAGGGGATAAAAGCTTTCCTGTGCTTGGGCCAAGAGTCACAGAAGATTTGAACTGATCAGATGGAGTGTCCACGAATGAATTATGTCGTGGCAGCATGGCAGCAGCTGGTCTGTAAGATTCATTGGTATCAGTTAGTGGAATGGCCAGAGAATCCATTGAATGATTTCTGGATCTACTCCTAGTGATCTCTGAGTCCTCAGTTATGTTGTCTATACTGGGCTCATCAATAACACAGTTATTCAGTTTAATTACTGGCAGTGTGAAAGCACTAATGGAAGATGATACAATGGATTTGGTTTCACACTTTATAGAGCTGCTGGTTCTGTCATCTGAAGCCTTGCTGGAATGAGGGTAAAGTCCAAAGACTGAACCAGATTGCTCAGTCAGCAGAGGTGGCAGGAGACTACCAGAGCTCCTATCTTCATTTAGGGTAATGTCATCTTCTTCAGCAGAACTGTTCATTCTTACACTACTTTTGACACCAGAGAAAGGTGCAACTGTATTTGCAGCCAGCTGTGATGCACAGGAGGTGCCACTGGGCCTGAGTTCTTCCCCCAGCAAACCAGCGTAGGCAGCACTCAGCTGTTTTTGTTCCTGAATCCTCAGGGTGTGGATGTCTATTACCGTGGAGTAGATGTCTCTCATGTGTATGATTTTTGTCTCCTTGTCACGGTTTTCATGCAGGATGGCATTTGCACAAATGAAAATGAAGATTCCAATGCCCATGGTGAAGGGACCTAGCATCTTCATCTTATCTGAGTGCACGTGCTGTTCGAAGAAACGAAGCAAAACGCTCCCTTGGCTTCTCAGCACCTGCGTGTCATTTCCAGAGAGATTCTCTTCAGATCCTAACAGCTGTTCCTTTTGAGGCCAGTAGCCAAGGATGGCCATTGCAATTCCAAAGAATGCAATAAGCACTCCCAAAACAAGAAAGAATCCTGATGGAGAATAGAGACGGATTTTCCCCCTGACGATTACCACGTCTGCCCTGGGCCGGCGCCTAACTGGTTTCTTCTCCTCAGAAGCTGGAGCTGTGGCAAGATTTAGATGTTGCTGAGATCTGGCAGAGTCTTGCCTTTTTAAGGCAGCCAGTCCTGTTATGACTCCTCCAGTTGCTATCATAGTTCTATGCTGTGCCCTGGGGAAAAGGGAAAAAAAAAAAAGGAGAACTATTGAGGCAAGCAAGGGTTGTGTGTCCACAAGTATAAACAGCACTTTGTAGATATTTCTTCATCATCAAAATATTCATGACTTTTAGAAAGCTATTATATCTTAATCCAGTTATAACAGGAGCAGTTTTGAGATTCACATGGCATCTTAAAAAAAATTAACTTCCCCAAGTCTTTTATCACTATAAATATAGGTAATAAATCTTCCATCAGTGAGCCAGACAGTAGCAGAAAGCTAGTGCTCTTAGTGGTGATATATCAAGATTAAAGATTAAAATATTCAGAAGTCCTAGTAGATGATTTATTCCTGGACTGGTCTGCAGTAAAGTCAATCATATATTATTGTCTTTTAGATCATTTTAGAACTTTAGCTGGTAGTTCTTTTCAAAACTTCTATGACACACAATGACTATGAATATAGATCATTCTACATCTCCCCTTCAAGAGTTCTTGCCTTATAGATCTCAGCATACATTAAGACATAGCTATTGCATCATTTAAAGAAGCTTTTATTAAGCTTATTCAGATTACCTGACTCTCAACTACAGAACCATTATTACCTTTCTTAATAAAGCTGATTTTTATGCTTATCTAGATCTTTTTTCTCCCCTTCTTGCTTCCTCGTGGACTACAAATCAAGTAGCTCACTTTATCAGATAAGAAATCTTCATATATTTCAAGTTGATCAATTCAAAGCTTCATCATTTTCTGAGGAAATTTTTGTCATTTTAGACTTACTTTCATACCTGGCTCTCTATTGCATAAGAAACATTAACCAGCCTGGGTTTTGCTAGTTTTTAAGAGCAACAAATGAAACAACACAGTTCAGGCTAATTGTATTTATTTTGCAAAGCATTTTGTAAAGAGTTTCTGAGCTAAGTTAACGAATATCAGAATGAATACTAGGTAATACTATAGATTAAAATCAAGATATTATGAGCCAGGTATGAAAAAAACCTATGTTTTCTTTGGTGGCCTTACTTGGCTTAGAGATAAAGGCTGATTGTCTGTTGCAGAGGAAAAGGCTCCAGGACAATGTTGGGGATGCTCTAACAAGCTGACAAAGCTGAACTTGGACTGGGTGAATAATGTGAGAGGTCAAAAAGTAGAAGCAAGCAAACTGGTGACTGCTTGCAATTTACAGGTAGGAATTTTCATCAAATCTCCTACAATATTTCTGTGTTTTACAAAATCCTAGCTGTGTACCCAGAGAGGGGAAAAACGACAAAGTTTGAGGTTAGATCTCTCATGCTATGAGAAACAGACTCTGTAAACAGACACAATCCCACATTCCCAACACTGCAAGCAGATGTCACTGAAACACAGAATCATTATGGTTGGGAAAGACCTCAAAGATCATCAAGTCCAACACTAAACCATGGCCCCAAGCATCACATCTACATGTTGTTTGAACTCTTGCAGGGATGCTGATTCCACCACCTCCCTTGGCAGCCTGTGCCAATGCCTGAGAAGCTTCTTGGTGAAGGAATTCTTCATAATATCCAATCTGAACCTCCACTAGTGCAACTTGAGGCCATTTCCTCTTGTCCTACCACTTGTTACCTGACCCCTGTCCTACTACAAGCTCCTTTCAGGGAATTGTAGAGAGCAACATGGTCTCCTCTAAGCCTCATCTTCTCCAGACTAACCAACCCCAGTTGCCTCAGCTGCTCCTCATAGCACTTGAGCTCTAGACCCTTCACCAACAGAAATTCAACCCACACATTGATTATGAAATTAACAGGGAATTTGAGAGAGGTTGTAGCGAATTTAGGAGAGGTTGTAGGTAATTTGAGGGAGGTTGGCCAAGTGGAAGGACTAATCCAGAAAAAAAACCCTCCAAATTATCCACAGTTCATTACTATTATCTATTCAGCAGCAATTCAGGTGACAGAAAGAGTAGCAACCTGAATTCCCTCCCTGCACCATCATTACTAAAGGACAGAGCATTTCCTTTCTTCTATGAGAAATCATTTCTTTATGAAGGAAAGACGTGAAAAAAAAGGCTTTTAGTGCTAAGTTATATAGCATTTTCTGAATTCCTGAAAGGGACATTCATACCATTATTCAAAAAAATGTCAGAAATTTCACTTGTAGTTTCAGCTTTCATGTTCCAAATCTCTCTGGAAATTCTCACCTTTTGCAATTCACTTCCATTTTTATGGTATCTGGGCAATTTCAATAGCTTAATGCCAATTAATTTCTTGAATGCTTAATGAAAAGCCTTTTTTTTTTAATGTAACAATTGAATAATCCCCCAAAGAAAGTTATTTGACATTGATAGTCTTTAAAAATGAAAACTTTCTCATATGCCTATGTGTTCAAGGGTTTCTGCTAAAATAAAAGATCTTTATTGTGCAAAACAATGTTTCGAATCTCTAGATAGAAATAAATAGGATTTATCCATTACAAATGCTGTTACATTTTGTCATGACTCAATTAAATGTAATTAATTTTCTCTATAAAAAAAAAGATAAGCTGAAATAAATTAAGAGAATTATGGCATATTTTTACTGAAATGAATAATCATTTAACTATAATCTAGTTTGTTGCATTCTTCTGGTCCAGATCCCAGACCTCCTGGGGGGGGAAACAAGGATTCTTCATATTCATGTGCAACAAGATATAAACACATTTTTGACATGGAAAAAGTCTCTTTCCTCTTTCTTGAGTTCACATCAATATTATTAAATCTTCTTTCATGGAAGAAAATCACAAATAATACATAAAAATAAATAACAATAAAGTCTGTAAATAATTGTTTGCAATAAGGCACAGTGCTGGCAAAGCTTGTAAGATACTTACTATTAAGAGCTGCTCTTTGATCTCTTCTACATCTAATAAATTAATGGTATTAGCAGACAGATTGGTATGAGGTGATTTCAGTTCATGCTGACAGCTTTTCAGAAACCAATTACAGTGAAGTGCATATTAAGATGGAAACCAGTGACACTGTAGATACATCTGATTTTTTTCTGCAAATCTGTTTAGTTTCACCAAGTAACAACCATAATGAGTGCCAGTGACAAATGATGCTTTTCTTATTTAACTTCTTCTGAACAAACAAAGACTTAGAAGACTTTGACTCAGACAAATAAAGACTATGCCAAGAGCTCAGACAGCATCTCTTTTGGTGGCACTGTGGATGACACTGCCTGGCTCCAAAATGAATAAACTAATAGCAAAATGGATGTGGAATATAGAACAAAAAGAAAGGGATAGGCCTATAATTCATTTTATAAACCACAACTGTCTTGCTGACAGAAAAGCACCAAAACTGCCAAGCTCCTTCTGAAGAACAAAGGTTGAGTGACTCTAACCTCATAGCTGCTCTGTTTCATCTTCAGTAAGAACATCAGGTCCAAAGGCCTAGGTAGCTTAGGGCTTTTGTCTTGAAAGAAGCAGTGGCCCAGATTTACCTCTCCATTTAGCTTCCCTTGGCATTGTGCTGTTGTTACAGAGTGGCCCTGCCAGCCACTCAAGAGATCACTCAAGAAAAGCCTGTCTTGGTGGAGAACCTGTAATGCAGCTCCTGCTCGCTCTCGCTCTCTGCATTGTCTGCACACAGGAGAATGACTCAGGCTCTTGATGCTTCACTTCTAACCTCTTCAATGGCCATTAGCAAGCTGTACTTCACCTTTCATCTAGCCTGTAGGCTAAGCCAAGTCCTCTGCATCTGGCATGCTTTCTAGGAGATGCCTCAAAAAGCCCAGCAGCATCTGCACGCTGGCAGCCCAGAAGCACAATGGCATCCTGGGCTGCAGCAAGAGAAGCGTGGCCAGCAGAGCCAGAGAGGTGATTCTGCCACTGCACTCTGCTCTGCTCACACCTCCTCTGCAATACTGGGGCCAGTTCTGGAGCCCTCAACACAGAAAGGACATGGAGCTGCTGGAGCAGGTGCAGAGGAGGCCACGAGAATGCTCAGGGGCTGCAACACCTCTGCTCTGAGGACAGGCTGAGGGAGCTGGGATTGTTCAGCCTGGAGAAGAGAAGGCTTCAGGGGAACTACTAGTGACCTTCCAGGACCTAAAGGGAACTTCCAAGCAGGCTGCAGAGGGCCTGTTTGCAAAGGCCTGCAGTGAAAGGACAAGGGGCAATGGTTTTGAACTGGAGAAGAGTAGATTTAAACTGGATATTAGAAAGAAGTTCCTCCCCACGAGGGTGGTGGAACACTGGCCCAGGTTGCCCAGGGAGGTGGTTGAGTTCCCATCCCTGGAGGCATTGCAGGTGAGGCTTGCCAGGGCTCTGGGCAAGCTGATCTAGTTGGGGATGTCCCTGGCCACTGCAGGGGGGTTGGACTAGATGAGCTCCAGAGGTCCCTTCCAACCCAAACCATTCTAGGATTCTATGATCTGCCTTTTCCTTACATTACAATGGCTACCCAAGCCACAGCTGCCAGAGAGGCTGGAAGGGATTCTGCTTTATCACCTTTCCATATGAGGAAAGGTTGCTCAGATGCTCAAGGAAAGGCTGTTAACAAAGGAAATCTAAGAAAGAGGGGAAAAACAGCTTTCACAAAACAGTTTGTTGTGAGTAACCACTAGGCTTGCATTCACCAAGCAAAGAATGAAGTATTTTCCTAACCAAGTCTGGTGGGCAAACAACTCCAATCAACAAAGAAACCTCACATTCACTCTGTGATACAAAGGTTAGGCACAGGTAAATGATCACAGACAAACTAATTTAACACAGGTGGATAAGGACCACTCTTTTTCTACCAGCACATCAGGCTATCACTGATGATCAGACAGAAATATGGTGCATTTATAGCACTAGTGTTACCCATACCTGACTTTGCCAGAATAGAGAAAGGAAGGGAGGCAGGAGGTAGGTGACCTGGGTAGCACAGAGCACTTGAACAGCCTGGCCACCTCCACAGGAAGCTATGGTAGGGAGTAAAAGGACTCAAGAGTCCTTTTGTAACTAGGAACTGTCTACACAAATAATACCCAGTTAGCCTCTGGAAGCTAAGCAAATGACAGGATGGGTTGGAGAGGATTTCCCAGGATTTGAGCCCAGTTGACTCACTGATTGATTATCCCAGATATAAGAGATGTGTCAACTGCAAGAACCTATTACAGAATGCATATTTGTTTTAACAGCAACGGAGGCAAGAGCTGCTATTTATTTCTCTGTTTTACCTAAGAGGCTGTCACCCTAACACCTCTCTTTCCTCCCTAATGACTAGCAACATCTTACTTGTAATGCTGTCAATTAACTTCTTTTTTTCCAGAGATGATCTAACTGTTCAAAATCTAATTAATCTCTGAGCAACTGTTGTCAACTTGTAGTGAGCTTTAAAGCTTGAGGCTTCTACTTTAGGTGCCTGAAAGATTATTGGGTTTTTTCAACTGTTTTGGTGCTACAGAAGTCATAACTTCTACCTACAACTTAATCTTTTGAGTACATACATAGTCTTTTGAATTATACTGAGATCCTACACTTAATTTAAATATGTACCAACAGCAAAGATGGGAAGCAAACTAAAGAATACTAGGCTTGTACTTCTTTAATAATCTTTTATTCAAGATAGATTTCAGTGTCCCTTACCACTTAAAATCTTTTGTTGTTTGCTTAAATATTTCTCTTTTTTTCCTCTTTAACTATTTGAAAAATGATTTAAGCTTAATTATGTGACCTTATCAGAACTGCACATGCTATTTCTCAGTAGTTCAACTTTATGGAGAAGCTTCTGAAAAGCACAGCTCTTGTGTTTCAGCAAAGAATTAAATGTCACTGCAGTAAGAACTAGTGTGTGACAGAACCTGATTTATATTACTATAGTGTTCCCTATCTTACTATTTCAACTGATTAAGAAACTTAATTTCCATTAGCATTTGATTTGTTATCATTCAAGTGACTCCACTGCCAATTTTAACAGGAGGATAAATTTTAACACTAAGGAAAGCTGCTTTAACCTCTGAGAAACCTAGAGCCCTAGAAATGAAGGAGGTGTGTTTACACATCAAATATTTCTCATCATCAAGAACGCAAATGACAAAGTAATAAGAGAGCTGATAGCACAACTGGGTAAACAAAACAATATTAGGCTGTATTTAACACAGCTGTACTTTTCTCCTGATGTACAATAAATATGTTATCTATGCAGAGAGGTTGTCATCTGGTCAACTTTATAAACCCAAAGGGATTAGTTATTCTGGTAGAGATAATATAGCAAGAGCCAAACAGAGGATAGTTGCACAAGCAGCAAAAAAAAAAATGATCTCAAATTATATTTATATATTATATTTAGCAGTTTAACAAGCAGGCCCCTCCAAGTGCCTAGCACACCAATGGGACTACCTCATGAGGCATCTCCTCTTATCCATTCCTCAAAAAATAACCTGCCTGAGCAGATTAAAACAGAAAAGCAAGCAAGAAAAAGACATCTTTTCTATTTATGGTTATGGGGTAATTTAAGTGTACTTTAATGGACAATAGGTGAGAAGAAAGCATGTGAAATGGGGTATTAAAAATTTTCATAACCTCAGCTCGAATGGTAAAGCTAGGAAATTGCATGTCTATTTAAAACATTAAAGCTCTGAAATTTCCAGCTGAAACAAACCCTTTGGGTTCAAATTCCCTTTAATGGTGCCTCTTTTAAGCTGTAAAGGGATAAGCTTTGTCCTTTTAACCTCCTGCTTGCCAGCCAGATTATGGAAGCAGGCCAAATCCTGCCAGCAGTCTCACAGTATAAAAAGGAAAAGGCAAACTGCACGTGGGTCAGGCAAGGCAGGAGCAGCAGAGTGTCCAAATGGCAGCAGTAGGGAGAAGATCCACTGCAGAGATTAAAAACTGAGGTTCCCTGGATATGGGGAGACCATGCAGCTCTATCAAATGCTTTTCATTTGCTTTATAATAATACCATGTTAAAGAGTAACATCTTTGCCCTCACAAGTGGAAAATAAAAGCTTGCTATTAAGGATATATTCAGATCTCTTGGGAAATAAGTCTAGCAGTGATCTAGTTACTTAAAAATGCTACATCTGGCAGTGCTTTTCAAATCTGCACTCTACTGGCCCAAGCAAGAACACAGGGGTCCAACTAGGCATGGCACATCAGAATTCTCTTAAAAACCCTAAAATTTGTACTGCTTTAAGGAATCCAGGGGTTTCACAGCTTGTGAGGGACACAAAAATCACTGATTTGGATGGAGGAGACTCAAGGGAGACCTACTTGCTCTCTACAACTACCTGAAGGGAGGTTGTAGCAAGATGGGGGTAGGTCTCTTCTCCAGGGTTAGCAGTGAGAGGAGGAGAGGAAATGGCCTCAAGTTGCAGCAGGGGAGGTGTAGATTAGATATAAAGAGAAATTTCTTTACTGAAAGGGTTAAGTCTTGGTCCAGGCTGCCCAGGGAGGTGCTGCAGTCACCATCCCTGGAGGGGTTTAAGAAACATTGAGATGCTCTACTTAAGAGCATGGGTTAGTGGCATGGCAGTGCTAGGGATGCTTGGACTTGATGATCTTAGAGGTCTCTTCCAACCTTAATGATTCTGTGAGTGCATCTACAAGATGGACTGACCATATATTGGGAACAAAAGAGAAGCAGCTCATTGTTCTACTATAAAAAGTTGGCTACTGAAATAAACTAAGAGGGGGAAATGAATTAAGAAACAAATCTAGGCTTTCATGAGAGTAATGAGATCTCATTTGTCCACATAGTTCTACAACTATACTGTGTCACACTGGTTTGAAACATACACAAAGAGGTACCTTTCCACTGTACAAAGGGGGACAGTTTCCTTTTATCAAAATTAATTTGGTGCAACTCTCAGGTGTGGCAAGTAGTTGAAGGAGCCACATTGAATATATTCAAATCTCTTTTTGGACTCAAAATCATCCTATTTCATTAGCAAGCCTAGGTCATGGCATTCCCTATCCCTTTCCATTCCCCATCCCCATGAAACCCCCACTCCAAACCCTTTCACTGTGAATACATACACATATTTGCACTAATATTTTAAGCCCATTGTGTCAATCAATTTGCTTTACAATAAGTAATGGAGTGACCTTGCCATCAAACTGAACCTTGAATAACCTCTTGATGTTTCTGTAAAACTTACCAAATTCATTTAAGCTTTTCCCAATGATTAAACTACCTCAATAAACTGTATTATTGCCTTTATTGGATGAGGTATAATTCACTCATTCCACAGCTAGCAGAGCCCTAAACTAGGATTTCATAATAAGTAATATAAGTGATTTAAAGAGGAACCTCTTGAGTACCTTTCCCCTAGGACACTCCTAGAACTGTCTCTTCTCCAAGACTGAACCAGCCTCTCTTGCTTTGCCTTTTTGCAGGGCAAGAGCTTCAGTCCTTAACCTCCCTGAGGGCCCCAAGCTGAATTTGCTCCAGTCTGTGAATGTTTTTCTTCATATTTTATTCGTTTTATGTGAAATTCCTTTTCTGAAGTCACCTAGGATTTTCTTTGGCTCTCAACTAGCTTGAAATAAGCAATCAAGAATTATGGAATTTGAACTAAAAAGCTCAGAAATAACTGATAAGCTAAGTGAGGATGCCTGTTACCCAGATTTGGGGAATGGCATGACTTCACTCTTTAAATCACACCACACAAAAACCCCTTCTGAATGCCCTCATCACTTACAGTTTCTACCATACACATTCATTATTTAAAGTACTGTACACATCATTTCAACTACCATGCCAAGGTCAAAAGGTGAACACCCAGCACTACTACACAAAGATGAATGCCTGAGCTGCTTATCCTCTTTCCTATTATTTCTTCTTCAGCCTGATCCTTTCAGTGGGTCAAATACTGCAATTCTGTGTAAAGCAGCAACACTCAGCACCAGGAGCATTACACAGAGCTCCTCAGACACTCACAAAAGCACAGAGCACATATCAAAGACAGAAGGAGGGAACCTGACTTTCTGTATTTTGCTTTCAAGACCCTGCTCTATAATTTGGCCTAGATTTGGTCTACAAGCTTTTGCCTGGCCCAGTTGTACTCACTTCTAAATTCATAGAATCATAGAAGAGTTCCAGCTGGAAGAGATCTTGAAGCTCATCAGTGCAGNCTACATCTACTGGCACATTGTAGTAGATCAGGTGTAAGCCTACAGAAGCTCATGGATTTTACCACACTGATGCAACATGAGGTTGGCACTTGGTCTCTCATGGCTACAACAGCTGCCCAGTCATCACACACTGAACCAAACATGCAGTGAAAGGACAAGGGGCAATGGTTTTAAATTGGAGAGGAGTAGATTTAAACTGGACATTAGAAAGAAGTTCCTCCCCACGAGGGTGGTAGAACACTGGCCCAGGTTGCCCAGGGAGGTGGTTGAGTTCCCATCCCTGGAGGCATTCCAGGTGAGGCTTGCCAGGGCTCTGGGCAAGCTGATGTAGTTGGGGATGTCCCTGGCCACTGCAGGGGGGTTGGACTAGATGAGCTCCAGAGGTCCCTTCCAACCCAAACCATTCTAGGATTCTATGTTCTCAGGTCACAAAATAACCTGTCTCCTGCAGCATTGTCATGTTTGATGTGGTGAATTCCCAGCTGGTCCTGCTCTCTGTGGCTGTACCAGCTTAGCTCAGGCCCTGGATGACAGACTAATGAAGCACAAGCTCTCAGGCACTGAGATGTATTTGGTTGTGGGATGCCTACTGTAACCTCTGTATTTATTGTATTAAACTATCAATAAATTGAGAGCTGTAACTTGGTTGCAGAAGTGTACACCAGTAACTTCCTCACTTATGCACAGCAATTTTCACTTCTATGCACAGATACAGCACATCCTGTTCCAAAATACATCACAGAACTACAACAAAAAGCAAGAGAGAGCTAAAAAAAAAAGACTGAAGAAAGAAAAATGGGGAAAGCTTTGTAAGAGATTTGAAAAGGTTTTTTATCAATTACTTTTAAAACAAGTTTTTCACTGCCTTCCAAAAATTAAGAACAGAATATGCACACAGGAAAAGAAAACCTGGATATACTAGGCTTTACTTTTGCTTTTCTTTGCTTGCATTCTCCAGTTTGTCTGAGTTTTTCTACTAAAAAAAAACAGCTAGGGATTTTTTAGCCTAAATAGAGTAAGGTGATAACTGTTCTTTATGACTGAAGTGACAAAATCTGTTTCTAAGCTATGTTAGCACTATAGTTTGTGTAGATCCATTTCCTAGTGAAAATCAGCACAACAAATGGAAGCAGATATTGGCTATTTAGCCAAATATTCCTAATTATTTTAGACACATCTACCCATTCACATTATTAGTGTTCATATTCAGTAATCTGAAAAGATTCTGGGTTATCTGTGTTTCCAGGTGAAATATATCTTTTATGCCATGCAATCTATCTGCTTTCAGCACAAACAGAACATAAAGCTTTCCATTGAAATTAATCACTTTATGAGCACAATGTAATTTAAATTGTGTAAAAGCAGCAT
>VWZO01012094.1:1074-12060 GCA_013396975.1 Bucco capensis
GGAAGTGTAAAGTACTGCATCTGGGAAAGAACAACCCCATGGATCAGTACAGGCTTGGAACTGATCTGTTAGAAAACAGCCCTGGGGAAAAAGATCTAGGAGTCCTGGTGGATAGGAGGATGCCCACGAACCAGCAATGTGCCCTTGTGGCCAAGAGGGCAAATGGCATCCTAGGATGCATTAAGCGGAGTGTGGCCAGCAGAGCCAGAGAGGTTATTCTCCCCTCTACTCTGCCCTGGGGAGGCCTCCCCTGGAATACTGTGTCCAGTTCTGGGCCCCTCAGCTCAAGAAGGCTAGGGAGCTGCTGGAGAGAGTCCAGCACAGGGCCAGCAAGATCCTGAAAGGAGTGGAGCATGTGCCCTAGGAGGACAGGCTGAGAGAGCTGGGTCTCTTCAGCCTGGGCAAGAGGAGACTGAGAGGAGACCTCAGGAATGTTTATAAATATGTTAAGGGTGAGTGTCAGGAGGAGAGAGCCAGGCTCTGCTCAGTGGCATCCAATGTTAGGACAAGAGGCAACGGGAGCAAGCTGGACCACAGGAGGTTTAGTATTAACATGAGGAAAAACTTTTTTTACAATAAGGGTGCCAGAGCACTGGAACAGGCTGCCCAGGAGGCTGTGGGGTCTCCTTCTCTGGAGACATTCAAGACCTGCCTGGATGCATTCTTGTGTGACCTCATCTAGGTGATCCTGCTCTCTCAGGGGGGTCGGACTAGATGATCTTACTAGGTCCCTTCCAACCCCTGACATACTGTGATACTGTGAACTGCACAGTCCTTCCTACTGCTCAGCAACCCACAGGGAAACGGAGAGATTCAGTCCATCCCATCTTGGTGCTGCACAGCTTTCAAGTGAGAGGGACAAACTCATTTTCCTTCAGTTCCCTGGAAAGAGACTGCAGAGCATCTCCGTTTGCTCAGAGAAAGCCAATTCCCCATGGCACAGGAGAGACCTGGCCATGCCTGAGCAGCCAGCACTGCCCAGGCTATGCAGATCCTGACCCTAAACCATGCCATGACAACACCCAAAGGGAAATCTCTGTGCTTCAGTCCTCTCTCTGCTTCCTTCCTGCTGCTTCAACCTGGGGGCTACAGACAGAGAAAACTGCCAGCGGCATCATGATCATTCTATGATACTATCATAGAATGGTTTGGGTTGGAAGAGACCTCTGGAGCTCATCTAGTCCAACCCCCCTGCAGTGGGCAGGGACATCCCCAACTACAGCAGGTTGCTCAGAGCCCTGGCAAGCCTCACCTTGAATGCCTCCAGGGATGGGAACTCAACCACCTCCCTGGGCAACCTGTGCCAGTGTTCCACCTCCCTTGTGGAGAGGAACTTTTTTCTAATATCAAGTCTAAATCTACTCTTCTCCAATTTAAAACCATTGGCCCTTGTCCTTTCACTCCAGGCCTTTGCAAACAGGCCCTCTCCAGCCTTCTTGGAAGTTCCCTTTAGGTACTGGAAAGTCACTAGTAGGTCCCCCCGAAGTCTTCTCTTCTCCAGGCTAAACAATCCCAGCTCCCTCAGCCTGTCCTCATAGCAGAGGTGTTCCAGCCCCTGAGCATTCTCGTGGCCTCCTCTGGACCTGCTCCATCAGATCCATGTCCTTACTGTGTTGAGGGCTCCAGAACTGGACACAGTATTCCAGAGGAGGTGTCAGCAGAGCAAAGTGGCAGAATCACCTCTCTGGATCTGCTGGCCACGCTTCTCTTGATGCAACCCAGGATGCCATTGGCCTTCTGGGCTGCCAGCGTGCACTGTTTNTAGGGACTGTGTCAAAGGCCTTGCACAAGTCCAGATAGATCACATCCACAGCTTGTCCCTTGTCCACTGAGCTAGTCACACTATTGTAGAAAGCCACTAGGTTTGTCAGACAGGATCTGCCCTTAGTGAAGCCATGCTGACTGTCTCTGATCTCCTCCCTCTCCTCCATGTGCCTTATCAGACCTTCTGGGCGAATCTGCTCCATGATTTTCCCAGGCACAGAGGTGAGGCTAACAGGTCAGTAGTTCCCAGGCTTTTCCCTTTTTGAAAATGGGTGTACCATGCCCCTTCTTCCAGTCACTAGGGACTTCACCTGACTGCCAGGATTTCTCAAATATTAGTGAGAGTGGCTTGGTGACTCCATCAGCCAATTTGTTTAGGACTCTGGGGTGCATCTCATCAGGTCCCAGAGACTTATGTATATTAAGGTTCCTCAGGAGGCTCATGATGGATGGGCAAAGCCTTTCCTCTATCAGCTGATCACCACCTGGAGGCTGATGGGGAGATGGTGGAGTTACCTCATCCTGCTGGAATGGCACCTCAGAAATGCTGCTGGCTTTCTGCTTCCCAGCCACCATGGTGGCACGAGCAGGATGGGGCCAGGGAGACGAGTTTTAGCCATTTCTGCAAGTTTACTATTCCTGCAGCTACCACATGCTGCACAGAAACAACTTCCAAGCCAATTAGAGAACCCAAAGAAAACCCAACACTAAGGACTAATTGCTTAAGATAACACCACTGCTTATCTCCCAAAGATTTTCCCTGACCCTTTGGTGCATAGCAGCTCTCCTCTGAATGAAAACCTAGGCTATTTACCCAGGGTGGGATTTTCCTGATGGCCTGTAGGTCTGTCAAGGCAAGGTCAGGAAGGAGAGAGGACTTTTTAAAATTCATTTTAATTATTTTTTTTTAAGGCTTGGAAAAGCCAGCAAACAAGATTTCAGGCCCTCAGATTACTCTCTTGGTCTGCAAGAGAAGCAGGAAACCGAAAGTCAAACACAGGCTGAGAACAAATGTTCCAAGTTAAATATGTTAATCAATGAGATAATTAGAGAGAAAATGCTACTCAGTGTCCCCAAAGAGGCCAGGAGAGGTTAGTGACAGATGTGGCAAAGCTGCAGAGACAAGGGCAGCTGTCCTCCACAAAGTACTGCAGCTAGGTGGTGGTGAAGCATGAAGATGTATCAGAAAATAAAAGTCCTTTCTTCAATTCAGGGTTTTTAGGATCAAGCAAAGACATGCAGCTCCCAGACTTATCTTCAGAGGCATCTCCTAGGTCTCCACCATGAACCAGAGCTGCTCCTCAGCACTTCTCCCCTAGAAATGCACCATTTGCATCCTGGAGCAGCAGCCAGGTGTATCCTCATGGTCTACTTACTCCAGACCTTCCAAAAGCAAGCTGCTTTCAAGGTATGGGTTTCCTTGGGGTGGCAAAACCCTGCACATGTGCAGGGATCCTGCAGCACCAAGCCTAGGCAAGGATGGTGACCACCTCTCCTCCCAGACCCTGCCCACAGGCCATTGCTGAACAACACAAAGATGCCAACACAAGACCAAACTCTTTCTCTGTGTAGCCTGGAAAGAATCCCAGCAATTCCAATGATGGCAATCTCCCTGCCTGCCATCTCCTGTGGCTTTTCACCACAACTCCTCAAAGCTGCTGGATGCTGGCTAGATACCCCAGATGGAAGAGTTACTGCAACAACCATTGTCAGCCCGTGGTGTTGTGTACCGAGGCAGAGCTGGGCATGAAGAAGGCATTTGAGTTAACTCTGTTTTACTCAGCAAGTGGAACAAATTTCATCATCCCCTACAAGTCAATTCTGTTTGCTATTTATACCCCAGCCATTTGGTGCAGGAGTGGGGAGCAGCAGGAACAGGTGATGTAATGCACTGTACAAACAACATTCTGTTCATACAGTGGGAAAATAAAGTGCATTCTCTTCCTTTCTTTGATCATGCTTAAAACAATCAGATTAGAAGTCACAGATAACCCAATCCATGCTGGAGATGAAAGGGCTCTGGAGAAATAAATCACCCAAAGTTAGATATTAAGCAAGATTTCTCTCTCAACAATCAACTTATCTGCAGAGAGAGGAGGAATGACCATGGGGTTTCAAAATCCTGCCAGGCATTTTATTTATTTTTATAATATCATAAAGCTACTCCACCCACTTTTCCAGAGTGAACATTGCATTACACAACACATCAAAGGCACTTTAGGGCCTAAATTAAGCAATAAAATAGTTGAGATTGTGCGTTATGCTGAAAATTGGCTGCCTCCTGCTGCCTGCTGAGCTGGGAGGGCGCAGAGCACCTGAAGAAAGCTTGGGGCAGCATGGCCAGAGGTATCAAAGCGTGTGGCTCTTGCACTGAACAGACCAAAGTCAAGTTCAAGGCCTTTTTGGTGCCCATTGTCACACTCTCTTGCCCAGGGGACAGTACCAATCCAAGGCATGGCATGGGATATTGGTGCTGGCATGAAGAGAAACTTTTTTCCTTTGAGGGTGACGGAGTACTAGAGTCTCCATCTCTGGAGAGATTCAAAACCTGACTGGACACCATCCTGTGCAACCTGCTCTAGGTTCTCCTGCTCTTGCAGAGGGGTTCGACTAGATGATCTGTGGAGGTCCCTTCCAACCTCTAACATTCTGTGATTCTGTGATTCAACACAATATGGTCTTTCAAATCTATGACCTCTAAGGTTTGGTTTACAGACAAAGCTCTGTTGGAAGTTGTGGGCTTCATGGATGTTATTCCCTGCCTTTGACAGCAAGTGCTGCCTTGGGGAAAGGAGATGGGAAAACCCAGGGCAAGAAAGCTGTTGATGGGTCTCCAGCACAGCTGCCCTTCCCACCATCTGTCCATCTCCTGCCTTCTCCCACTTTGATCAGAATTGCACAAAACACAGAATGACTTAAAGCCCCTCTTGAAACGTTTTCTGGCTTGTGTGCATCTTATATGTGACTTATATATAATATAAGTTGTGTGCAACTTATATATAACCAGAAGATGGTATGTAAGAGCAGTGCGTCAGTGCTAAGGGTTTATTTTCCAGCTCTGCCTCATGTCCTTACACAGAAAGGTGAGAAATGAGAGGATATTAAGAGAGAAAGTTGGCAGGTCCATCGCTCTGGAATAGAGCAGGGCCTAGGAAGAGTTTCCACTGGAGCAGCTTGGGAGGCACAAGAAAAGTCAACTTGCAATGACAAATGAGCTGGCAGGTCCCCCATACCCCAGGGCATGTGTGTCCTTCCCACTCTCAAAACAGGGCTTAAAAGAAAAAATAAAAAGATTTCATTAATTTGGGCCCTATCATGACTTTCTGCAGCCTGACTCAGAGTGTTTCATCTCTGAAGGCTGGTGAGAGGTGTTGGAGCCTGCCCTGGGAGCCCCTGGCACTCCAGCCAAGCACCAACAATGACTAGACCGACCTGAGTATTGCCACTCCTTCCAACTCTCAATAGAGTCACTGTTGGGTGAGCTGATTCACCTCTCCCTCAGAACTCCTCGGCACCATTTGCCATCAAAAGAGCGAAAATAAAGCTAAATAATTCCACGTTTGTGGAGAGTTAGGGTAGTGAGAGGAGGAGGTTTATTATAAGGTGTGCTGCTGATTTCAGGAGGCAGAATTGGCCAGGAGCTCTTGGAGGACACTCTCAAGGGACTCTTGCCTCTAAGTCATGCTCTAAAGGCACATGGAGGAGGATGTTTAAACCTACAGACTGCATGTAAGGGAAACACATGTACTCAGAAGTTCTGGAAAGCCCTAAGCATGGGAGCAGAACTCCTGACAGAATCATAGAATGTTTTAGGTCAGAAGGGATCTTTAAAGGTCATCTAGTCCAACCCCTGAACAACAAAATTTCCCAGTAACATCTAAGTTCAATTAAGTAATAAGGTTTAATGTCTCACCAAAGATAGATGAAGCTTGGGAAGACGATGACAATGAAAGCTTTAGCGTGACACAAACACAAACCCAGGGAGATACAAGTTTACAGGCAGACCTTGTCCATACAACATACCCCCCNTCCTCGTAACTGCCCCACAGCTCTCCACAACTACCCCAGAACCCCCCCCCCAAACCCACCTCAGCATCCTGGACCCACATTCCCACATGTGCCCTGGCCCTAGAGGAATGCCAGCAGGGTTAGGTCAAGGGCAGGCAAGCAGCAGCAAATGGACATGAGGACCAAGTCCCTGGGCAGACATGTCAGGCTAGTGTAGGACATGCCTTTAGTCCACACAGCAGATCCAAGCCCAGTATGGCCCTGTTCTCTGTTTGCTCTACGTCCAGGTGCCATCACACCCCAACTAGAGCTGGGATTCTCTGTGTACGTTGGCTTCCTTCAGGCTGCTAAGCTTTAATTAACTGACTTCTCTGCGGTATTCATGAACGTCTGCAAGGTCTACCACAACTTCTGATTAACTGTATTTAAGCAATTAATTCCCATTCAGTCTATTCTCCCGAAATGTCACACAATATATCAAAGCAAAGAGATGTCACTACCTTGCTAAGAAGACAGTAACTGCCTGAAAGACAAGTACTCACAAGCCTTCTGCACAGTGATACATAAAGACAGTATTTAAGGTTTCTAGGTTCTTTGAAGGCCTCTAGGACCTTACACGTGAGACCAGTCCCAGGACAAGCAAGTCACCTGATGCAATGACAAGCCATGGTGGAGTCCCCAAACTTATCTCCATCAGACACTCTTGATTTCCTGTTTGTGGCACTGACAAATCAAAAGCTCTCCACTACAGGTAATTATACTTCACAGAGGACAACAATTAAGAAATAGCCAATTACATTTTACAAGCTCAGGATAATCAAAAGCTTCCTCAAATATCTGGAGTTGCAATAAGCATTTAGAAATGGCAACTCCCAACAAATTGCAGGTAATTTAGAGCAATTTACACAGATGACATATTTCCCTATCTGTGCTCAAAACCTTCAAACTGGGTTCTGAAGAACACTGCAGGAGTTCCTGGAATGTTTTCTGCTAACTTCCAAAAATAGTGATTGCCCATTCCCACCTTTGGTGGACACAGAGGGGAGATGCAGGAGCTCCGGCTAGCATGCTGCACAGAGAAACTCACCACCAGCAGAACTGACTGTGAGTCAGTTAAATGAGGGAGACATTCCACGTCTAAACAACAAAAGACTCCCATTCCTTCTATTGTTGTTATTTGAAAAATATGCTCAGTTTTAATGCTGCATAACTTGATTTAAGCCCTCTAGTTTTTAAAGGAAGTCACCTGCTTCAGTTGTAACCCAAAAGCTGTAGCTCCCATGCAGGCACATGAGAACCAGGAACAAACAATACATGAAAACCATTCAACGGTTGAGAGGAACGAAAACTTACCTTTCTCATTTTCAAAGCTTCACCTTTTAGATGGGAGATTGAAAAACAGCTCTTGAGAAGCAGAGGAGATATGGACAAGGAAAATGGTTGCTATAGTATAGTAGTTTCATCCCTCCTTTTCAATGCATTTTGAGGGGGGAGAGGGAATTGCTTTTCCTTGCTCCCAGAGCTTAGGTCGCTGGAACTGCACTCTCACCTCAGAGCAGGACTCTCATATTGTATTTCACTGTTCTTTGCAGTGATGGCTCCAAGTCTCCTGGCCACCAGTCCAGTTGTTAGTGCCACCAATTCAACTCTACGAGCACACGAATTTCTGCAAGGCTTGTTGTTGCGTAAAAGCTGATGTCCCTCAGATATGTGACAGAGAACAATCTCCTTGGCAGTTAATTAAGGACTAAAGTCACAGAGCTCAGGCACAGTCTGAAAATCACTTGGGGTCTTCTGTGGCCCCTGGTGCGATAACTGTGCCGACAGCAGAGGGAGCATTAAACTCATTGCCCACAGTAAAGTGTGGGGAGTGATACCCATGTTCCTAGAATCCTTGGATGGGTAGGATGAGCTCATTAGCCTTCTGGCAGTCATCCTAGGAGAAGGACAACTCTAATTCCAAACCTGGGCAGATGGAGCTCGTTTAGCCCTCTAAGGCCTTCCATCTAAGAGAAGGACACTCTAATAAAACCTCTGTCCTAAGGACTTCGCTGCCAGCATCCAAGCTTACTAGGCCCTGGCAGATGAACCTTAGGACTAAAGGGTGGGTCCAGCTCTGCGCATGCTGTGTCTCACCTAAAAAAATCCATTGCTCAGGCTCGAGGGTGCTATCTGCTATCCTCTTTTTATCAGCGTGGATGGCGCCCTCCCTGGATCTTTGCTCGCGAAGCCTAGCCATACATATACATACAAAATCACAGAGCTATTGGGTGGAGGGGGACCTCTGTAGCAGCAGAGCAGTCCAACCTCCACCTTGAAGTGGGACTACTGTCAACACCAGGTAAAGTGGCCATGGCTGATGGACTTATGGAGAGCATAAGTACTTTAAGAGATCTGTTGAGAGAGGTAAAATCATGCTCAGCTATGGTGAGATACTGAAACAGCCTTCTCTGATCTTGCATCACAGGGACAACAGGAAGAGCAAGGAGGAAGGATTAATGCAACAAAAGCCAACAACATGCTTAGAAGAGCCTGGGATAAGCTTTAACACACCTCTCTCTCTCTCCAAGCAGTGATGCAAGTCTGTCTCGTCTCTATGGGAAGCTGGAGATAGGAGGAATAGTAAAGAAGTTATAAGGCATTCTTGCAGGACTTGGAGGGTACTCTGACCTCCAAGAGCTTCTGACAGCTCGTGCAGCCAGCAGGTCCCCAACCAGCATAGGGCCACACCATCTACCCCTCTTCTCTATCTACTCCACCTCCTCAAGCTCAGATCACTTCAGGTCTCAGATTACAGGTGATGCTTCCCCACTGCCCTTCCCTCCTTTGGCACTGCTCCTCTGATGATCCCCATCTCCACCATGCTCATCCCAGCACCTGAGGTACCCACCACTGACATCCAAATTCATGTTCATAATATGCAACAGAGGGAACTGATGCACTGAGCACTAAGATAGTAAAGGTGAGGATCCAGCAGCCTAGCACCACCTGGCTGCAGTGCCATCTGGGGAGGGGGACTCAGGGCAGAAGGGTCCTTGATATGAAATGGACCTCATGAAAATCCTTTGAGGCTCAAAGGGGTTGACTGTTTAATACAGAGTTTAGATCTGCAACATAAACAGGTGACCGTAAAGAGGAGGAAAACATGAGTTTCAAACTCTCTCTCCACCATAACTGGATTGGCAACAGGAGGGTTAGGAAGAGACCTCTCCACCATACTCCGTGACTGTTTTACTTGTCCTCTGAGCTAAAGACAGAGTCATCTGACATTATAAATCCTGTTCACACTCAGCTCTATACTGAATACAATCCTGTTTGACAAACTTGCCTGTTTTATCAAGTTGCTAACTACAGGAGTTAATATAATTTCAGGTGTTTGTGCTTACAATCCCAATTTGCCTATTTGGCATATCAACATGGGTACATTCAACCTAAAAAGAAAAACTATCTTTAACATTTAAATTTTTTAAGGAAGAACATTTTTTTCTTCCCTGCTAATTGCCTTCTGTGGCTTAGCAACACCTTTGTGAACAATAGGAGTTCCTGCCACTACTGTCCCACCTGAAAGGAGAGGTTTGGCTCCAGTCCCAACCTCTTTCCTCAGCTCAGGCTTCCAGGATGATTTCCAAAGCTGGGGGAGAGGATTATGCTACTCAGTGACACCTGAGGCAACACACTACACCCAAGTCCACAGCCCAAGGTGGGCTACCAGGGAGGGTTTCTGACATTGCTGATGCCAAGCCACAAGCAGCAATTAACCAAGAAAAGGGTTGCTGATAGCTTGACTGCTGGCAGTGTGGTTGATGGCTCCAGACAGAAGAACCTAGATGAGGTGAGAAACAGAGCAATCCACCTGGAGCTGACTGAGGGCTTCACAATCAGGGACCAAAACCCAGATGACCTTGCTGAGTCCAAGCAACTGCTGCCTCTCTCAAGTGTAACCTACCATTGGGGAGGCAAATTCAGTGAGCATATACCCTTCTGAACACATAGAAGAGCTACGGGCAGGCACTGGAGGACTGCAAGGCCAGCATCTTCACTATAAAATCAGTGGGATATCAGCTCAAACAAGCCACCTCTTCCACGCTAAGAGTGCCCAAGTCAATGATATTTGCAAGGGATAGCTGGCTTGTAAGGAGAGGAATTCCAGCACTGCACCAAGAAAGGAAAACAGCTCAACACAGGGCCAGCTGATTCTGCTGCCAAGGCTGCTGCAGTACCAGAAAAGCCTTGAGCTCTCAGCTGAAACTGCAGGTAGCAGGGCTCAGCAGGAGGGGTCTAGAACACACACTGGGGTTTCTGCCTTCCTCAACTCTGCTCATCTTTTCCAGCCAAGCAGAGCTTGACTGGTGAAACTGTCCAGGGACTGAGCACACTCTGCTCATGTCTGGATCAGAGATGCAACTCAAGATGTGGGTCTCTGAGATCCTTCTCCACCTCCTCTGCTCTGCTGCAGAGGAGCAAAGTGAAACGCAGTGCAGGCTGCAGCAGATATCTGTGTGCCCTCCTGGCCACGCGTGCCACAGCCCTTCCCTGTGTGGATGCTCACCTGGGCAACTGAGTTGGGCAGAGAGCTATGTTAGCACTACAACAACAGCAACCCCCAAAACTTTTCAGCCAGTTCAGTGTTTCCAACCTCCTGGTGATGGCAGATGGAGAAGCATAAAAAAAAATGTCCCTCTCTCAGTGATACCACCTTCTCCTGAATACCACAGGGTAGAAAACAAAAACACTGAGTTTTGCCCAGCTGGGCAGAAAGCATCAGCACCTGCAATGAGATGCCACAAGCAATTAAGGAAAAATTAACATTACTGAAAACAGACAAACTGACATTGTAAATTTCCAAAACCTAGATAATGGGATAAGATGGGTGTGTAAATAAGGTGAAACTAACATTGTATATTTACTGGAAATAGACAGACTAACATTGCATAACATTGCATGCTTACTGGAAATAACCAAGACTAGGTAATAGAATAAGATGGGTGTAGGATACAACACAAAAGAAACTGAAGAGAGACAAAAGAACTGAACAGAAGCATCGAAACCAGGTGGAGGGGACTGAGACAAAACCAGAGATCAGCTGGACCCGATCTGCAATCTGACATCTTGATTCCCCAGTTAACATCCTGAATAATTCACCATTTCAAGACAAAGATGGACCTAGGGGGGTTGGTGTATAACAAAAGGGGACCTAGGGTGGTGGTATATGAA
>VWZO01012096.1:0-13550 GCA_013396975.1 Bucco capensis
TGGTGACTAGTAGATCAAGTATTGCACCCCCTGTCTATTTCTTGTGTTAGCAAGTTCTCGTCAAGGCAACTGACCTTCGGCCACCGATCAAGTCTGTCTAGGTCCCTCTGCAGAGCCTCTCTACTCTCAAGCAGATTGTCACTTCCACCCAGCTTCGTGTCATCTGCATACTCACTAAGGGTGTACTCTAACCCCTCATCCAAGTCATCAATAAAGATGTTGAATAGGAGCAGTCTCAGCACTGAGCCCTGGGAGACTCCACTAGTAACCGGGCGCCAACTGGATTTGACTCCATTGAGCATAACTCTTTGGACTCAGCCATCCAACCGATTTTTTATCCAGAAAAGAGTATGCACATCCAAGCCACGAGCAGCCAGCTTCTCTAGAAGAATGCTATGGAAAACTGTGTCAAATGCCTTACTAAAGTCAAAGTAAACAACATCCACAGCCCTTCCTTCATTCAAGAAGCGTGTCACCCTATCAGAGAAGAAGATCATGCTACTATTGAATTTTAGAGCTCAGTTAAGCTAAACAAATTTAGAAGAATTCAGAAGCATTCATTTTTAAGCAATTCTGGCTGCAAAATCAGAATTTTATTTCCAGTACAGCTCCAAAGTTTAATTTGTCTAGCTTATAATAAAAGCAAAGCGAGACTTAGTTGGAAACTGGAGGGGAAAAAAGGTGTTTCCCAAACACACACAAATTAGTGAAAAACCAGCAGAATGGGTGAGCTGTGAGAAGTAAATGCCTGAAGCACTGTAACAAAAATTAACTAGAAACTTGAAAGAAGGTTATCATCCAAGTGTAGAAATAACAAAGGAAGCAGGGAATATCATAAGACAATTTTTGCTTGATTGGAAAGCCAACAAAAAGTGGATCATTTATAAAACTGCCCAAGAATGGTATGCTCTGAAACCGTGATATGCAAACCATAATGTAGATTTCTACTTACAGTAATTGTGGCTCAGCATGAGGAGGAATGTAAATGTTATGTGTGTGTCTCTAAATAAACATTTAAGTATCTTTGTAATAAAAATAAAAGAAAAATGGAAAAGAAAAGCCCACTCTGGGAAGTCAGACTCAAACTTTGCTGAATGTTTTAACTTATAAACCCATAGCGATGGATGTAAACAGTCTGACTTCTGTGCAGTAGTACTGCTCTGAATTTCCACAGTAATGTTAAAGAAATTTGCAGTCTTGATTCACAAAGCTTGAGTGGCTTTTAACAAATAAAGACTTCCTTTTTTTTTTTTTTTGTCTTTTAGTACTTACAAGAGAAGGCACTGTGAATATCTGTATCGAGAGGTCAGCAATTGAGAACTCTCTGTCGTGGTCATCTTTCATAAAATCACTCTGCAATCGCTCATAGTTCTATTAAGAAGGAGGCAAAAAAAGGCAAGGAGTGCCAACTATCAGTTTTTAAAAGAAAGACAAGCACTACTCACCAGAGTAGGTACAGTGAAGAGTTGGACAGACAGAGCAGCCACCGATACTGCCCGTTCGTGATCATCCTCCATATAATCTCTCTGCAACTGCCGGTAATTCTAAACAACAAGGGGAAATTCACCTCTAATCCACACTGACCTGATTTTTTTAATTTAAATGTCTGCTCTGGGAAACTTTAATGCCATGATAGAGGGAAGAGTAGCTCTTACAGATTATTATATAGCTGTTTTGTACAAAGATGATGTACAAAGGACTTAGTCTGCTTGTGCTCGAGATCTGCTGACTCTCATTTTCACAATAAAGGCTAATATTTTCTTTTCTACTCAAAAAAAAGTTACGTCCTCAGCAGAGTGAGCAGAGTTTTGAAGTGGTGATTTAAAGCATTTCAAAAAAAAGTTATTGCAGAAATACTAATAAGCATAACTGAATTTCAGCACTATTTCTGAGTAGTGCTGTAACAGCTTACACCTCCAGCAATGAGAAGCGATTAGCTCTTAAGATTAGCCTGCACAATTGATGGTGAAGACAAAGATATCTGAATTGCTTTAGTTCTGGGAAGCCTGGAAAGCCATTTTCTTCCCAGGAGAGGAGATGTCAATATAACTAATGTTTAGAAGACAGATATAAGATAGTCAGCATTTCATTTCAACTTTTCACTTTCAAAAAAAAGGATAATTCTGGATAACAGTTCATTTGAGGCCTATATGCTAACTAAACTCTCTCCGCTAGACAGTTTAAGCATTTAGTAGCTCTTTGTAAGAAAGGTACTTACTCTTGCAAAGCGGATAGCGAAAAGTTTCTTGTATTTCAAATCCATAAGCAGACTGCTCATGAATAATTGGTGATACACATTTCTAGCTCCTGTCAACAAAAAAGAATGAAATATTGCATGTCACTCTCTTCTAGAAAGAATATATTGTGGAAACATTTAGAAAAGTAAACTTCTACAGAATGAAATTCAGTGTGCAATTCACAGCAGAATCTGCTTTGATTAAGTCTCTCAGGTGATAGCAAAGGATGAAGAAGAATACATAAACCAAAATACTTCAAGTGGCATTATTTATTACTCTTGTATAAGGTAACACTGAGCTGTTGAACAGGAGTGTAAACCTTCAAATATAAAGCAAGTCAGGCAAACAAGAACAGCATTCTATTCTTCCTCAGGATAAACAGAGGACTTGGATGACTATATGTAGCTTGGAAATACATGCACATATGTACCATTTCTTTCTGTAGTTCGCTTTTAAGTCAAAAGCCATTACACTGTTTTCTTAATGCACAGTAACTACGGAATACATAAAAACCATAGAGAAATATTGATGTTGATATTGAAATGTAGGAGTTATTCCTCACTTATATGAAAGACATTGTAGTAACAAATCCTGTATTAAAAACATTGTAGTAGTCCACATAGGCAATATCTTTCAGATTATTAAATCTGTGGTTACAAATATAAAATAACAAATTTTTTAAAATTCTGAGTGCCAGAAATTCATTCACACAAGATAAAGGTATTAGATAAACAAAATCCAAAAGAATCATTTTCTCAGTATTACATCTACTTTCCACCTTATTTTCTTGTTTTATTGCTGATTTAAGAAGATCCCAAGACATACCACAGAGATGTTACAACTCTCTAGGATAGCTGTGCCTCAGAACTGAAGAACAAAAGATACTGGAAGAAGGATAGCAATCTTCAAAATACTATACTCATGTTTAAATAAAGAAAGGACATATATATTGCATCATTCTCTGCCTTCTCTTTCTCATGCCTGGCCTTATATGCCCTTTCAGGATGTCAAATCAGACACAGAACCCATGAGGGAAAAAAATGAACTGCCTCCACTTCCTGAAAATCACAGCTTTCTAGCCAATCCCATTATATCAATCAGGCTTTTAGAATTTTAAGGGTTTTAAAAATAACAGAACAGCAGTTTTCACTGAATGTTCTCAGAACATTTAAGAATACCTTATGAACACAAACAAGTCAAAACAGAAAACCTCTGCCTTATCCCTTAAAAGGAGGGATATGGTATTTTGGTAGATATGCTGCAGATGCTGAGATCTTCAAATAACTCCATTGCTTACTCAATTTCCTTTAACTAACACTGTCATCTTCATATTCAAGTCAGCCTTAATTTTGGACTACTTTGAAAAATTAGAACTAGAACTGAGCCCATCTCTCCAAATGGTCTCTGTATGTTCTTCTCTTCAACAGTTTTGGACTGTATCATGAAGGGACAGATTGTAACAAACCAGGCGATTCTATTTATAATACACCATGGTAAAAAAGATCAAACATTAGCAGATAGAGTAAAGAGGAAACTTTAATGCAAAGGATTCTTTAGCATTTTACAGAAGTTTGAGAAAACTCTCACCTTTCCACAGTTTAGAATCATACAGCATCAGTTTATCCACCAGAGAAGAATTTTCACCATCTGGCCCTTCCTGTAAACCAACCTGACACAATATTCGACGAAGGCCATCTTAATGAAGATAAATAAGGTAAGTTAGTTATGGCTTTAACACAAACTTTGTTTTGACATACTGGAATTTTCGTAAGACACAGGTAGAAGCCATAGGGTCCTCTATGCCTTGACATTTGAATATTTTGCTGATAGAAACACAAGCATTTTTATTACCTCCAAGTTTTACACACTAACTTTACTGGGAACCTTGTGAAAATTGTCGAACACAGTGATCTGTTACAAAGTTACCAATTAAAAGTGTACTTTCTTAAAAGGGCTGCTTGATTACTAGTCTAAGAAATATAATACCACAGGCTAATTTTCTAGGTTCTATTTTTCCTGTTTAGAATCCTATCAAAAGGAAAATACAATTCATATATGAAACACCACAGATACTCATATGAGTTAGTTTACATTTATACCTGGTACTATTTTAATGCTTCTCTACATACTTTTTACTAATGGAAAGGAGTAATTGTTATTATATGAATATGTAAGACACTTGCTTGCAAACAAGCCTGCAGCTGCAACAGAAAAAACCCAGACACGCTCGTATCAACAATGTTCAACGCAGCTTTGTGCAGCAGGTAATGCATATTCACTAACAACTGCATGACTTACATTAGCCCTTTTTTCTACACACTGTATACCTATCTTAGCTTTAAGGTAGAGCTGGCAGTGGCTCAGTGCTACGCATGGTGCAGTTCCATATGGTCTGTGAAGTCCTACAGCAGTTTGTTGGGGTTTTTTGCCTTGCAGAGTTCAATTCTAATTACTTTTATGAAGGGTAACTGCACTGTTCAAGAAATAGCAAACATGCTTGTTGTTTCTGAAGGACTGACATTTGCTAGAAAGGATATGATACAATTATAGAATTGTCAGGGTTGGAAGGGGCCTTANCGGCTGTATTCCTCCTGTACTGGTAGTCAAGCTCATGACAAAATTCCGTAGTAAGGTTTTTCCCTTTATTCACTGACCAGAGTTTGACACTCATTTTACAGCAATCATCCAACCTAACTTTTTGGCACAGCAGAAGATCCCTCCACCTGTCAATCATCCTTCAGTCAAGGACATGTATGTGTAACCACCTAAGCAGTGCAATTCTATCACCTCATGTAACAGATGAACAGTTAACAGGCTGTTTTGAAAAACTGAGTAGAATCTAGATGCTTGGGTGTGCTTGTTAAAAAGCTAAGTGAATGTAACTTTCCAAAAGTACCTTTCACAAAACCAGTGTCCAGAGTACATCACAAGACTGTATCCCAAGGTATTTAAGGCACTTCAAGCAGTGGAGCATCTACGTCACAGAAAAAACCTATGCATATTGCTTACCATCACACATGTTGGTCTTTCTGAATCATAAAGGATATTGCATTTAATTAAGTGAACTCTGCAGAATTTCAGAAACTCCACACACACAAATGACACTCTAAATGCAATGCTTTCATGTAATTTGACACTCCATTAACTCAAGTCACTCTTTTGCAACTGTAATTTAGTGCTGAATATTAGTGGCTTTGGCACCTAGTACGAATGATATGGAACAAAACCGAGCTTAAAGAAAATGAGGAAGACAGTGCCTGCCTAAACATTACACTGAAAGGAAAATCTGTCAGAAATTAAGTATCCTCATGTCCCTCCAGCAACACCAGCAAATAGTTAAAACAAACTGCAACCATAACTTTTGGAAAGTTTGAACGATATATCTACAAAAATTGACTTACACAAACATAAACTACTTCTCTCTCCAAAAAAGAATAATATGATATAGAGGTCCTGTGCCTGAAAATCTTGGGTAGGTTGTCAACTATCAGTGTAATAAAACATACAATCTCTGAAGAAATCTTTCATCCACACAGAACATCTATGCAGTATTACAGCTGAGCGTGTTTTGCTAATAACCCTTGTTAGCATTTAGAGAGGCAGAGAACACACATTGCATTGGGGACTGTATCTACATTTCTACATATCAGCAGTTTGTTACATTTTCCTTTTATTTTTCCTCATGCTCCATATCTTCACAACATTATGATTTATCAGAATAAAGGAGGAACCAAGTCAAAAAAAAAACAACCAACAACACAGAGCCTTTCCATAAAAACGATACCGTACATCTTGATTCCTCTTAAAAGCTTCTGTCTTACCCCAAAACCTCCACATATCCTTGCATTTATTTCTCTGTTGTTCTGCTTAGCAAAAAATCTGAAGCAATCACTTCCAACATCATTCATCATATTACTTCTGAATAATTTTGTTTTGTCTAATCAGGTTATTTTCAGCTTACTGCATTAATTTAAAAAGCACTATGGTCTAAAAACCAGCTTGTTAGCATACAGTATTTGACAGCTACTCTCAGCATAAGTTCAACAGCAGCTACACAGAAAACAGTATTAGAGAACATGAAGGCTGGTAGCACTTTCATATGGAAGTTAGAACTCAGAATAGCACTCCAATGAGAAAATAGAATGGAGTAGGGCAAGTTATTAATAGTTTTGCCTTTTGTATTATGTATCTGAAATAGGTAGACAAAACTGTTCCAGAAATTCAGCTTGCCTCACAAATATTCTCTAATTTATGTCAAACAAGTTCAAGTTTGCCCACCTGAATATCCAATAACACTCCCAAGCCAAGTTAGAAGCTTCAGGCCAAAGCTCTGATGGGCTACAATGGATGAATGCATAACTTGTACTTTCAATGGCTTTGTCTGACGACTGGTATTTCTCTTAAAAAGAAAAGGAAAAAGGAAGTAATGCATATTTAAGTAAGAACTAGTATATATTTCTGTACAGAAACTCAGCATTCCCATGAATAATTTCAATTATTAGTAATTAAAGATTATGTATTAATATTACTAACACTTATATAGGGAAGAAACAAATTCAAAACCATCTAAACTTTGTTTACCCTATTAATATTTGAAGGGCCTTATTATCAACATATTTAGGTCAATCTCTTTTCTACTCTTGGTGTCCTATCAATGCATACACTGATGTGCTGCATTTTACTGATAAGCAGTCCCACGGACAACCTAAGACAGCCACACACATTTTTTCCTCACATCATGACATACAAGTCACACAGCAGCCCACTAATGAAAGAAACCAACTGTCCATGAACTATTTTCAAAAACACAAATGAAAGACAAAGGGTTAAAACAAGAAAGAAAAGTGTTAGAAACTTTAATAGTTAGATATTACACATATAAGTCATTTTTTCTTTCACTGTTTGATAGAAAGTTAAAAATGTTGCACAACTTTATCTTTAAAGATGTTTTAATGTTTTCAAAGTACCTTAGATAATTCATGTATAGTTCTGCTACCACTTCAAAAGCAAATACTGCAACTAGAGTTACTGGCTTCAAACTATTTCATTCAGCAGATAAAGAAAAATGAAAAAGTATCATTCCCATTCTTACGTGAAAGAACCCTGTCAGATAATAGATATTATGAATATATATATATACACACATATAAATACACATATGCAAAACAAAAGTGTATTTGGATTCAATCAGTAATAATTTCCATAGTTGTGGCTGAGAAACACACAAACTTCATACAATAGGAGAAAAAATAAAATAGTTTAACTTCACTAATCTGATCTGACATGCAGCTCTAAAATATTGTATTTGAAGTTCCTGATCTAACTCTTTTTTTCTACAGGGAAAAGTTGTCTAGGAACTTCTTTTTAGGAAATGATTTTAGGTGCTATGCAGACCACAGTAGAAAAAAAACAAGAAAAACAGAGCATAAATCCGTATTTTGATACTTCTACTGCCTGTATCATAAATAGTATCTCAAGTGTTTTGTATTATTCAAATATAAAGAATCATTACAGTAACACTATTACAAAAGCGTGCAGCAAGGCCTCTTTTTTATTAGGATGAGGCAAGTAAGTAGGTAATATTACTTACCACTATTACTGATTTTGCTTGATCGCAGTACTGAAAGTCTCCATATCGAACAGACCTACGCCCCTTTAAATTTGGAAAGAAGTAACATTACCACCCACCTCTAAGCATAAAGTTCAAATGTTCTAATTTACAATGGTATAAAAGATTCAGTAAAAGTTCCAGATGCACATGAATCACTCTTTCTTTCATACTTCTTCATTTTTTAAACTACTGTATACTTGGATTTCCAAGTACTCTTTAAAAGAAAATAAAATTATATCATACATGCAGTTACCTGTTATACTATAAATTTTCTCTGCATAATATTGCTTTTAAGATGTAACCATCACAATTCCTATATTTAAAATAATGAAAACTTACCTTTAGTACTACTGCATCAAGTTGTGGTAGAATTTAAAGATATTTCAGCCATTTCAATGCCTTTTAAAAAGCAGATACTAAAGCTATTTGGTCTTTCAAACACACAACTAAAGCACTTGGTTTATTTCAAAACTGTAAGGTTTCTAGTCTTTCTATACTGTCAATAAATACTTCAAAAGAGACAGTTGATTCAATGTATAGTACATTATATACAGAATAATTACTGAGATTTTAGATCTGATGCCAAATCATAGTTTCAGGCATAACCTTGTCATTTCTTTTACATACATACACACATGTATATATGCATTCATGCATGTATTGAGAAGTAGGACAGGCATTAACAGTAGGGGAAAATCTCCAAAGTGCATCCTACAATACCTAGCATGTGCTCAAGTCAGCATATAGTCAGGGATCTGATAGGAATCTTATGTTTACTGATATCACAAAACCAGTGATAATAAAAAAACAAAACCTAGTTCAGTATTAGGTAATACAAAATGGTTGTATTTCCTTTTCCATTAACCTTCTTCAAGTGCTTCAACACCCCAAAATGACGCTGTTACTGCCATTTTGGAAGAGGCTTCCTCCCTCCCCACACCACAGAAGCAGTCAGTTATAGATTTTATCCTTCACAGTTGACTAACTCTGAGAAGCCTTTCCCATGCTTGGATCATATATAGGGCTTCAATGTCAGCTCCCTGGTGTACAGGAAGGGATGAGCTAAAGCTGCTGCCTGTCCTTTACAGAGGAGTGAGAGACACTTTGCCGTTTACATTCACAAGGCTGACTGGAAAACAGTTACACTAAAAAAATATATTAATTATTAGTCTGGTTGGATTGGCCAACGAGTTAAAGACATTTTAGAGTAGCCTGGCACACAGAGCTCAATCACACTACCCATCACACCCTTTGGGAAAACAAAGAGAAGTTAAGTGTAGTCATGTCAAATAAACATTAGAGTAAGCATAAGTAAAAGTTCTAGCAATTAATCTACTTACATCTCTATCTACTGTTGTTGCAAAACCAATAGCTTCCTTCTGTGTGCAGTTGACAGCCTTCTGAAGAGTATAAATAACTTGTTCATAGGTATGGACTTCATCATTAAACAGCATGCAGTAGTAAGTGTCACTCTTCTCCCTTCAAAGCAAGGATTTAATTTATATAATTCAAATATAATGTAATTACAAAAAAACCCAACACCCTTGTAATTTAACAGAGTTTTCCACCAACCAAACAACCTGAGCCTGGGCTTCCTTTGCTATACTGGAACATATCTCAACAATTTATTTGAAGAGGACTGATCATCCCTAACTTCTATTGGAATGTGTATCTTTCCTGCAGAATTAAGTCCAAAATGAGCAAAATCTTAAGACAATACTTAAGTCTGAATATTATTTTTGAGTTTCTGTTGATTATTAATTGATAGGTCCCTACCAAGGAAAACACATTTTCTTCTAGAGCAGCTGTGCTCAATGCATTCCCCCATAGCTTCTTAGAGAATTCACCCTTGGCATTATGTTGCACACCTGTTTATCCAATATTGCATAAAGGTCTATTAGACAACAAAAACTTAGAAGTCTTTTAAAAAGCTGAAACTCCACAATCCTCAAAACCACAACTTATTAAGCTCACAAAGATTCATTGCAACCTTTGATTCCCATCATTTAACACAGCATTCTTACTCATACAATAAAAAGTAAAAGAGGACACTAACAAGATGTCACAAATGAATACATGACAATTATGATGATACAGTACACTTAAACATTCTGTAATGCTTCAAAATTTAGAATAAGTGGATCATCAAAAGTACAAAATACTTTTTCCATTGGAATTTCAGTAACTTTGATCATAAGAAATTAACCTGTCACTTGTTTTAGGGTATGGTATTTTCTAATACTTCCTTTTCAATATTAAGAAAGTGAAGGTATCAAAGAGACATTATTTCATTATTACTATTGAGAAATGGGCTGTATAATCACACAAGTAAAAAACACGAGAAAAACAGATCTATTAAAATTATTCTAGTCTATTGTCTACAAAATATTCCTGACAATAACAGGAAAGGCAAAGATGATAATTAAAAATCAGAACCTGCATTTTCTATTGTAAATATCTGAAAGCCTTTAAAATACAGAAGACAAATCCTATACTTACATCATTTCTAGGCCAGGCAATTCGTTTTCCTTTTCCCATGTTAATATATCTACTGCATATTTAAAAGTGATGGCAAAAATGTTATAAGCTCTTGCTACCATATCTTCTGGTAAGTACACAAGAGGATCCTGGAAAATAAATAAAAATTTATATAAATAGCAACTGAAAAATTAAATTACATCCAAAACAGAAATTATCAAATTTGCACCTCTCTCTGTCAAAGATGATTTAAGCATCTTTAGTGATATCTATCTTTAAATGATTTTACATTTGAAGGGAACTGAGTCAATCACCCTGTTTTATTTTTCCAGTTCTTCACTGACAATCACCAAAGAAGTAATCTAACATTCAACACCTAAATGTTAACTTGCCTCTGATCACCCATTTAAATTGTCGCACACTCCTCCATTTTCACTTCCATTGTTCCCACTTCTGCACACCTTCTAAGAAATTCTTCTGAAGGACTTTCAACTTCAGCAGTATTAAAATCAGCTTTTTCCCATGATGTCTTCAAAAACATAATTTGAAATCACTTTTGTCCCACTTACCAATATTAATAAACTACAGAATACAAACAACTATGTATCTACTGTCTTGTTTTATATGTAGCACACGTTTAGAGGCAGAAGCCTTATACAAGCTTACACAACATTCAGCACGCTGGGATGAAGCACATCTCTTACATGTTGTGATATATAAATAAATAACTGCTTAAATGTAACTAGGTATTTCAATGTAACTAGGTCCTTCCTAATGATCTGCCCATGTGTCAGTCTTCTTTGTGGACAGTTGTTCCACTTGTGTATGTGGACCATAAAGCCACTTCTGCCCATTCCGCATATTCCACGGTACGCTCCATTAGATGCCTGCAGCAGTCGCTGTAAACTCATCCCCCTCTTCTCTGCCAGAGCAGAATGCTGCTGCTGCTGCTGCATGTGGGGGAACTGAAATGAGGAGAGGGAGGAAAAGGAGTGCTGCGAAGTCAAAGGGCTACTTTTTGGAGCAGCAAATGAGAACCAATTGTCAATTCTGAATCAGGTAGTACAGATACCACTGCCATTTCACAGAATCACAGAATTGTTATGGTTGGAAGAGACCTCTTAAGATCATCTAACTGAGTCCAACCAGCTATCACTATCATGCCCTCTAAACCATGTCCCTAAGTACCACATCTATGTCTGTTTTTAACACCTCCAGGGACAGTGACTCCACCACTTCCCTTGGCAGACTGTTCCAATGCTTAACAACTCTTTCTGTGAAGAAATTTTTCCTAACATCCAACCTAAACCTCCCCCGTGCAACTTGAAGCCATTTCCTCTTGTCCTCTCTCATTGGTAACCCAGAAGAGACCTACCCCCATCTTACCACAACCTACTTTCATGTAGTTGTGGAGAGAGAGAAGGTCTCTATTTCAAGGGAGGTATGTGTGAATAAAAACATTAAAAATCTCATCAGAAAGGATTCTACTTCTACTATCTCAAATTTTTCATGTTCAGAACAATTAGTCTCTCTTCTACTGCACGCCCTGTAGGTCACCTGGACATATACTGTATGCCTTGAATTGAGTCACTAACTCACATATCATTTGATATTTTGAAGTGTGTGTAAATGTTAGCCAGTTAAAGTATTTAACTGTAGTACAATTTCTGGTTTAGGATTACCTAATACTACATTCTGTGTATCTCTACAGTATATGTTGCATAAAAATTGCCACAATAATATTTTCAGAAATTAAGTCTGCGTTATCTATAGGAGGCCCTTGGCAGTCAGCAATTCACCAGTACTAGTAAAGTATATCCACATCCACATCAGATTCTTTGGGAACATTTGGAAGCTTTACAGGAATGTTAACAACTGTTATTTCTCCTTTTTTGCTTCATTTAAAACTTCATCTGGATATGGAGAAATATCAGTCACCAAAAGCAAAGCCAAACCTTAAGCAGCAGCACTGCCTCCATTCCCAGCACTTTCAACAGATACGTAACTGGGCAAGGCAGAAAATGGGCTCTGATAATACTCAAATGATACCTGATCTACCCTGCACACAACATTGCATAACATAAGACATCTCAACCCCATCATTCAAGGGGAAGAAATGCAAAGCCTGCCCGGTACCTTAATTTTCTCTGTCAGTTATATTCACTGTGTATCTTTGGACACAGAAGTAGCAGTCCATCCACAACTTCAGAACAAGAGTTTTTTAAGGCTGCTCACTAAACCAAAACTGGCATGTAGATCAAGTGGTGAGGCCATGCAGCAGTGCTAGAGTCTTAGGGTTGAGAAAGCGAGAACAGATTTTACAAGGACCACTGCAAATGCAGTTACAGTTGCTTCAGATTCACTTAAACCATCAGACCAGCAACACCTACAAAACATTGCCTAATATTTTTGCTTAAAAAAAACTCACAGAAATTGTATTACATAAGGAGAAATGCAATTGGCTAGACCATAAATCCAACTAGCCACTCTCACTCCTGAGTTGTAGTAACAGATAGTAAAGGAAGAGTACAAGACAAAATCTCAGAATGGCTAATGCTGGAAGGATCATCAGAGGTCATCTAGTCCAGCCTCCCAGGTCTAGCAGGGTCCCGTAGAGCACATTACTCAGGATCGTGTCCAGATGGTTTTTTATTATCTCCAGTGAAGGAGATCCCACAACCTCTCTGGGCAACCTGCCAGTGCTCAGTCACCCTCACAGTAAAGAACTTCTTCCTCATGTTTAGGTGGAACTTCTGTGTTCCAGTTTGTGCCTGTTGCCTCATGCCCTATTGCTTGGCTCCACTAATAAGAGCCTTGCTCCATCCTCTTCGCACCCTTCCTTCAGATACTTAAAAACATTAATAAAATTTCCTCTCAACCTCTTCTTCTCCAGGGTAAACAAGCCCAGCTTCCTCAGCCTTTCCACAGAACAGAGATGCTCCAGACCCCTAATCATCTGCGTAGCTCTCCACTGGACTCGCTCCAGGAGCTCAGTGCCTCTCTTGTACTGAGGAGCCCAGAACTGAAGACAGGACTACAAGCGGGGCCTCACTAGGGCTGCATAGAGAGGCAAGATCACCTCCCTTGACCTGCTGGCAATACTCTTGCCAATGGAGCCCAAGATAATTTTGGCCTTCTTGGCCACAATGGTACATTACTCGCTCATGGTTAACTTCTTGTTCACCACAACCCCCAGGTCCTTCTCTGTAGCCTGTATTGAATCA
>VWZO01012099.1:0-27469 GCA_013396975.1 Bucco capensis
CCTCCCTGCTCCTGCTGCCAACACTGTTAAAAGCAGTTAAATGCAGCAGGAAACAATCTAGGTAGCTGATCAAGTGGATTATTTAACATCTAAACCTAATCCCAATAGTCTCAAGTGGTGATCCCCAGGATGATTAGGGCCAGTTCTGATGTGTTTACTGATAGCCTGGACAAGAGGATTAAGTGCACCCTCACTAAGTTTGAGGATGACATCAAGTCTGGTGGAAGTGTTAATCTGCTTGAGGGTACAGAGGGATCTGAACAGGCTGGATCAGTGGTTGAGGCCAATGGGATGCGGTTTAATAAGGCCAAGTGCGAGGTCCTGCACTTGGGTCACAACCACCTCATGAATGGTCCAGGCTTGGAGTAGAGTGGCTTGAAAGCTGCCCAGCAGAAAAGGCAGGGGTGTTGGTAGACACTGGCTGAATATGAGCCAGCAGAGTGCCCAGGTGGCCAAGAAGGCCAACAGCTTTCTGGTCTATATCAGCAATAGTGTGGCCAGTAGGACTACGGCAGTAATTGTGCCCCGTACTTGACACCTTGAATACTAGGTTCAGTTTTGGGCTGCTCACTCCAAGAAGCAAATGGAGGTGCTGGTGTGTGTCCAAAGAAAAGCAATGAACCTGGTGAAGGATCTAGAGCACAAGTCTTTGGAGGGGTGGCTGAGGGATCTTGGGTTGTTTAGTGTGAAGAGGTAGCTCAGGGAAGACTGCTCTCTATAACTCCCTGACAGGAGGTTGGAGCCAGGTGGGGGTCAGACTCTTCTCTCAGGTAACTAGCAATAGGATAAAAAGAAACAGCTTCAAGTTGTGGCATTGGAGATATAGGTTGGGTATCAGGGAAGCTTTCTTCACTGAGAGTGGTTAAGCATTGGAACAAGCTACCCAGGGAAGTGGAATCACTATTCCTGAAGGTGTTCAAAAAACATGTAGATGTGACACTTAACAACATGGTTTAGTGGCACAGTGGTATTGGGTTGACTGTCTTTTCCAACCTTAGTGATTCTATTCTTAGGTTTGTAAAGCTCTGCTTCCCTTGGACTAACCAGGATTAGGGCAAACAGCTCACATGCATAGCAAGAGTTATTTAACACTTTTTCCTACAAGTCTTCTAAATATGATCAGTATTATACAAGGCCTATTTGCATTTAACTAGGTCTGTGGTATTCCTCTCACTGCTTGAAGTCTTTGTGTCAATGCTTACACATAAGCTTATCTATAGGAAAAATCTACAACAGAGCTTAAGTTGTATTTTGTTAAAAGACACAACAAGGCTGGCTCTGAACAACATCATCATTCTGGTTTGCAGGTGATACATTTCTACAGTTAAAGCAAATTAGTCCTTAGCACAATGACAACATAGAATCATCAGGGTTGGAAGGGACCTTAAAGCTCATCTAGTTCTAACCCCCTGCCATGGGCAGGGACACCTGGCACTAGAGCAGCTTGCTCCCAGCCCCAGCCAGCCTGGCCTGCAACACTGCCAGGGGCTGGGGCTGCCACCACCTCTCTGGGCAACCTGGCACAGTGGCTCAGCACCCTCATGGGGAACAACTTCTTCCTAACATCCAACCTAAATCTCCCCTCCTCAAGCTTGTATCCATTCCCCCTAGTCCTATCACTGCCTGACATCCTAGAAAGTCCTTTCCCAGCCCTCTTCCCCTGCAGATACAGGAAGGCCACAATAAGGTCTCCTGGGAGCCTTCTCTTCTCCAGACTGAATAACATGCAACAAAGCAAGAGGAAATACATTATCCTCTTTGTCCAAAGGGCCATTGGGTCAAGAGATAAACCAGCTAGACAGCAGCATTCATTTCATGTGTGTGAGAGGCACAGAGCCACCAGCAAGCCAAAGCAACACATATAATGTGCATGCAACAGCTATTAACATCCTGCTAAAATAGAGCAATGTGTTTGGGTAGCACTAGCCCTGTTTTAGTCCCATGTTAAGTCTGCTTGACAATGAATATTTTCACCATCCTGGGGGCAGATGGAGCACCAGCTGTCTGTGTGCTGAATCAAACCTACCTCAGCCCTAGCAGGAAGCAGCTTCCTCTAGAGATGGGAGCCCAGTTCAGACATTTATTTTATTTAGGGTTTTTTTCCTAAAGAAGCATAGGAGGTAAGCTGTATTTTAGACCATTTGAATATCTAGGGAGGTTCTCTTTTGGACTAGGAGTGATCCATGGCTCAAAAATGTGCACATTAGATGTAATTATCAATTGTTCCTTTCTTAATCTACTTTTAAACTCCACCTTTCTAACCAGCAAAGACTAGTTGAATTTTTATCAATGATCTTTTGAGGACAAACTCCTGGATATTTGACAAAAACTTATAAATGTAACAGAATCTACTTAAAGATCAAATTGGAAAGGAACCAATTGTTTCATTCTAGGGAAAACAGAAGAGAGAAGTCTCCAGTTCAAGTTATGGTTTTCTTTTTCCTAAGAAGTTAATGACCAGCATCCTATGAAGATATCACCAAGAGCTGCTAGAAAGTAAACACATTCTCAAGGGTTCTGACTGCTCTGCTGCTTATCTTTATTCTCAATCTGAGATTATAAATCAATTGCCTTATTTAACACTAAAACCTATGATCTTGCAGAGCACTCACAGCTAACAAATGGAATGTGAAATAAATTGCTTCTGAAACATGTCTGGAAGCTTGGCTTGGTGTTGAAGGTAGACCAGTGGGGAAATAGTAAAGCATAATTATTTACCAGTTCTGCTTTGCTATATTTGCATCCTTATGGTGTGTGCAGTTTTTCTCCACATCCCAGGAAGATGCACCAGTTAGAGAATGCATACACAGGAATTGATTACAGGAATAGAGCAGCTGCCTCACCATAAGGGTTATGAACAAGGAGACAACAAGGCTGGTGTTCAACAAGTCACTCCACATTAGAACTAGGAGGCACTCACCAGAAGATTGATTTGGGACAGAGGAGAGTTTCCCTCCTTCCAATTACTTTAAAGACCACACATACAGATGCCAGGTACTTATTCCTCCAAGACATAATGCTGGCAGAGCAAACCTGACATCACTAATCTATGAACAATGCTTCCATGCCAGGTATTAACAGAAATAAATATGGCTATACCCTTTAGTATCCCTGATGGAATGTCTGTGGATGCTGGGATGCCACAAGAAGGCAACTCTACAAGCAATGACTAGGCTGGCATGCTCTGTGGTCTTCAGCAGGGACAGCAGAGGACTAAGTGCCCTCCAAAGTGACTCTGGGAAGAGCTCACACTGTAGTTGAAATTGCAGTTTGAAAAGCCCCAAGGGTCAGACTGGAGTGGCACAAGAAACAAGTATGTGCCATATCTGCTCCTTCAAACAAGGAGGGGAGGGTCCATCTAACTGCACCACTAGTTACAATTACAGGTCTGTAGTCCACTGCTCCTCACCCCTTTCCATAAACACACTCTACAATTGCTACTGTAATCATAAATGCCTCAGCTGTGACTCAGTAATGAGTTCTGTGACCATAGGAGTTGTCATCTCCACAAAGATAACTCAGTCCAACTCATGGGACTGTATTTCTTTCCTCTCCAAGTATAGCAAAGCCTTTTGATTCTCTAGCTACCTGATATGGTACTGTTTACATTTCTAACCCCAGCTCCTATCCTGCCATGGTCCCATATTTAATGGTACTAATGGATCTATTGGCTTCAGTTATGGGGGACTTGAAATGGATCTATTGGCTTCAGTTATGGGGGACTTGAAATGGATCTATTGGCTTCAGTTATGGGGGACTTGAAATGGATCTATTGGCTTCAGTTATGGGGGACTTGAAATGGATCTATTGGCTTCAGTTATGGGGGACTTGATTGGCAAGAGGAAAGAGAGTTAACAGCAGCTTTTGTTCTTCATTTACATTTCCAAAGTCTCTCACTTGGTGCTTTTACTCCCTGGCCTCTGAGGGATATCCTGTCACTTCTAACAATCCCAAATCCCACTGTCTTATAGCCTGATTGTCTATTTCCAATGGCCATTTTAAGGCATCAAAGAGAAAGATTGGAAATGTAGGTTACAGCCCAACACCATGACCAGGACTGCAGAGTGTTCAGAGCCTGGGACCAATACACAAATTGGTATTAATATCACATACCTGAGAGACTGGTTTTACAGCAGCCTGGTGTTTTAAGGCAAAGTAATTAGTGTCCTCAAGCATGTGCTAGAATACCAATTTGTAGTTTTTGAAAACAAAGCTTTATGCAGACATAAGAAACTTTTATTAGGGCACTTAGGTTTTGTGCTCCGTGAGCTCAAAGTCTAAGTTTTGTCACATATAAAACAAAGGCTACTGAGACAAAACATGTGAAGTTCCACTATCAAAAGATTGTTGTGCTAAAAGCTGTGAGTGGCTGAAAAAAAATCCAAACCCCAAACCACAGCTGAGGGTTTTTTTTTGTTCACTAAAGCAACAGTTGCATTAGTTACTCCTTTCTCTAGAGAACCACCTAAACAAGGTCACTGCTGCTATTTCAATGTCCTTGCCCTGTGCCACAAGGACAGACCACTGCTGGTTGAACATATTCTCAAATTTAAACCCCTGTACTGAAAAATGTTTTCCAAAACACAAACTGAGCAAACATATACCACAATTCCTGACAGGTTACTGCAAACTCTACTCAGAAAGGACCACTTAAAGACTCTCTAGGCTGCTATATGGATAAATTAGTTGTATATAAACAAGACTCATCTTAAAAGCATTCTAGTAGAGAGTAAACACCTTCATCCCTAAGAATCATATTAATTGGGGTTAAATGTGACCCCCTAGGTTACCAGAAAAATTCCAGATTTGTCCTCTAATCAGAGTAAAAATTGTTTTAGTTGCTATAATTATGGCCTCAATAGATGAGATTCAAGTCTAAGTCTAATGAAAACTGTGGGACAGAGGACCCCAACCTGCTTCAGTTTCATTTCATTCACTGAATTTGTTTGGGATATTCCAGCTCCAGGTTTGGCAGCATCAACTGCTGTTGAATGCATCTTGGTTACCCTGCCCTGCCACTGCACTTCCTCCAGACTTCAAACATCCAATAGGAATATGCTTCCTAGAAGTAAACCTTTAAGCAAAGCATAAAAAGACAACACTAGAATGCTCCATGTGTTGATTATCTTGCCCCCACCCCAGGAAACAGACAGGGAAGGGTGTTACAGGAGTTGACTGAGGGCTCCCGGCTCCCTTGGGAAAACATCACTGCTCTAGTCATGCTACACTCACATTTTCAGCTTCTTTCGTGCAGCCTCAGTAGCCTGGAGTTCTGTTTTGCTCCCTTTGAAGGAAGGCATTAAAAGGTAGTGATATGTTGATGTAATGTCATCAGACCTAGTTCCAGGCCTACTTCATGCTTGCAAAACTCCTTTTAAGTGTAATGAAATACCATTAGTTCAAACAGAGACCACTTAGCAATACTCTCATTTCATAAAGAGCTTCTTTAAAGGAGAATATTAAATCTGAATAGAGGAGGTTTGGTGCATTGAGTGCCACAGCATGAAGTCCAAAATAAAAACCAACACAGCTACCTTCATATTTTGTCATTACTAGATAAAACATTCTTTCTTTAAATCCAGTGAGAGCATATACTATGCTATGAGAGATTAGTTAGTTTTCTGTTATAATAGCTCAACTTGCAGAACCAAGATCCCCTCTACTTTGGGAGGAAAGCAAGCAGAAGTGACCCTGAACATAATCTCTTCTAAATACAAGCCAGAATCTTGCAGGAAGCCATAGCAGACTTCTAGCCTTGTCTGTAAGACTCTATAGCTAGAGATATCCTGCTCTACTGCATAAGGTTTTTTTTCATACGTGTATGCAGGGGAACCTGGATTAATTAGCACTAATGATGAGAAAACCTATAGGGACCTAGTCAATTCTGCAAGCAACCCAACATAAAGAGTATTGACAAAACTGCTAGGCAATGCTCTTCTGCATGCTGAAGAGGAAACAACAATCCCTGGGTTTATATGCCAGATACACAGAAGTACAATGAGCCAAAGCTGTTGCAAATAACTACCCTGCAAGTTAATGAGGATTACATTCCATTTTCCCCCACAAACACCATTTTAAATAAGCTAGAGGAGGGAAAGCTTAGCTAAAAATGCCAACAGTCAAATGCAGAATGTTTCTTATGACAGCATTTGAAATTCAGGCCAAATTTTCAGTCTGCTTGCTGCACTATTTCAGGCAACCTATCTATATTTGAATAGATACCAGGATCTGCCGTTTCTCCCAGCTGGGCTGATGACACACAGGTTACAAACAGCCCTGACAGTACCAAGAGCATAGCCTGAATATTACAGAATACTAAGAGGGGAGAGGCTTTAAGTCTCCAGACTTACTTAGTTGCCTTTTCTTTCTGCATTCAAGCTTATGAAACTTATGAAACACTTCCAGAAAGGAAGGTAGCAGTCTCTGCCCAAGCTGTACAAGGAACAGGTTTGAGGTCTCCGAGACGACATTCTTGTGGCCTTCCAGTATCTGCAGGAGGCTACAAGAGGGCTGGGGAAGGACTCGTTAGGATGTCAGGTAGTGAGAAGACTAAGGGGAAGGGATACAAGCTTGAGGAGGGGAGATTTAGGTTGGCTGTTAGGAAGAAGTTGTTCCCCAGGAGGGTGCTGAGCCACTGTGCCAGGTTGCCCAGAGAGGTGGTGGCAGCCCCAGCCCTGGCAGTGTTGCAGGCCAGGCTGGCTGGGGCTGGGAGCAAGCTGCTCTAGTGCCAGGTGTCCCTGCCCATGGCAGGGGAGTTGGAACTAGATGAGCTTTAAGGTCTCTTCCAACCCTGACCTTTCCACGATTCCTCCCTCCCTCTCTCTCTTTCTACGATTCCATTCTCTGATTCCAAATCCTGCTCCATGATGAGTTGCAAGGTTCTCTGCAAAGTAGTGCTGTATTACCAGATTTATGCTATTAAATAGGAAGGAAGTATATCAGTGATAGGTATGTGTCCTCTAAATACCACAGAATCATAAAATGTTTTTGGTTGGAAAATACCTTTAAAGGTCATCTGCTTCAACCCTCCTGCAGTGAGCAGGAACATCTGCAACTACACCAGGTTGCTCAGAGCCCCAAACAACCTGATCTAGAATGGTTCCAGGGATGGGCTTCTCTAGGCAACCTGTGCCAGTGTCTCTCTCACCACCCTCAGTGTAAAGGATTTTTTTCCATCTTGTTTAAATCTCCCTTTTTTAGTTTAAAACCATCACCCCTTGTCCTGTCACAGCAGGCCCTGCTAAAAAGTCTGTCCTCATCTTTCTTCTTTGCTCCTTTAAGTACTGAAAGGCTGCAGTAAAGTCTTCCCAAGGCCACTCAAAAGCTTGCAAGCTGGTTTTCAAGCCACTGTTTCACTACACTGACAAGGATTTTGGTTCTTCAAAGTTGAGCATGGCAGCTACTGACAGAGTGAAGAGGCAGTGAAACAAATATGTATCTGAAAGGGCTCAGTACAAGGGACATCCATCAATACTGGGACTGTAAACACCACAGTCTGTCCATAGGCTTTAATTCATGACTCCATGATTTAGCTGCAGCAGCTGAAGACATTTCTGTCTCCAGCTGACCATGCTGTCAGAGGTCCCATTTCTCAGAACAAATCACCACCCAGCCCAGTGCCCCAGTACACAGCCCATCATATTATTAACCCAAGCCTCTGAATTCACCCAACACTACCCCAGCTCTTCTGCCACACACTCTGACACAGAATATCAGGAGGGACAGCTGGAGATAGTCCCCTCTTCAGATACCTCAGCTTGTTTAAGAGTTTGTACAGTCAGATAGACAGTATTAATGATTAACCCAAGCTTCCTCTCCAGGCTGAGCTGTAAGGTTTCTCAGAGCTGCTGAAGCCCACACCATAGATCTTGGTATGATTTAATGCTCCACCTCATTTTTTGTTTCAACTACCTACCACTTTAACAGACTTAATCCTCTAGTTAGCAAAGAAGGAACAAACAGAAAATCCAAAGGCATGCTAATGCTTTTCAGATAACCTCCAAGCCAATTCAGGCATTTCCAACAAACATGGCCAGAGAATTAAGAAGTTTGGGTTTTATTAATAACAGGCTTGTTTCTTCAAGTAGTCAAGAAAACCTGATTGTATCAACACTCAACTTTGAAAGAAAATTTTAAGACACTGTCAGCATGGAAGTTCTGCACATTAAGCAGCTGTGAAACCACAGCTTTCATGGCTTGCAAGTCCAATTCCTGAAGCCAAGACACAGAACTACTGCCCAAGGATAGCCACTGTTACATGAACAACAAGAGGAACAGAAGGACAGCTATCTGCAGCCTCACAAAAAAGATTTTTGACCTGATCAGTCAAGAGGAGGAAGATGCAATAATGCAGTGCTACTTCCACACCATCTTCCTACCTTGAATATTCATCTCAAAGGACATTCCTGACACTACAACAACTATTTTAAGTTTCTGCACTCTTATGAAGCTTCCCTTTAAAAAAAAAAAGCCCAGTCAGTCTAATAAATACAATACTGTTTACATTAATCCCCACTCTTAAGTGAGGGATCCCAAAGTTCATAGAAAGTGAATTTCACTTTGCATTATACATGGAAAAGCCATGTGAGGACACTGCTTCTCCTTAAACCTAAGGCCAGAGGAAGATCATAGAATGGTTTGGGTTGGAAGGGANCCTGTTCCATCAGCTCCATGTCCTTTCTGTATTGAGGGCTCCAGAACTGGACACAGTATTCCAGAGGAGGTGTCAGCAGAGCAGAGTAAGGTGGCAGAATCACCTCTCTGGCTCTGCTGGCCACGCTTCTCTTGCTGCAGCCCAGGATGCCATTGTGCTTCTGGGCTGCCAGCATGCACTGTTTGCTCATGGCCAGCTTCTCAGCCACCAGCACCCCAAGTCCTTTTCTGCAGGGCTGCTCTCTATCTTCTCAAAGATGCTCAGCAGAAAGCCACAGAGAGAACCTCAAGTTTCTAACAGGCTGATCATGTACATTTATCACAGGAGTGCAGTCCCCAAGGCTTGGAGGTCTCTAGTTCAATATCCTGCTCAGAGCAGGGACAGCTCTTGGATCAATCACTCAGGGCTTTCTGCAGCCAGTTTTTGAATCCCTCTGAGGATGGAGCCTGCACAATCTCTCATAGAGGTCTGCTCCAATGATGGACTGCCCCATACTGTAGACACTGACCACCTCATGGCACTTGCCAAGAAATGGAAACTGCTTATGTAAATTGCACAAAAGTTTCCTAAACAAAGATATGAAGAGCAACTATTGTTTAATACATGTAGTTTAAAAGCTCATTCCCAAATTCATGAAGACTCTTCAATACATTTAGCAGCCCTTTTACAGAAATTCACAAAGTTTAAATCAAACTCAAAAAACCCTCATCTAATTAAGTGCAGAGGGAGACAGGTTTGAAATAGTAAGAAAGCTTAATGGGGAAGAGATCTTCCTACTACCAAATATTCTGATTACAAGGAAAAATGAGGTCCCACTGGTGGCTATTCAACTTCTGTTTATTAACTTCTCAATTTCAAGTTAAGTTTCACATCTAGAGGGGGCAAAGCTTATGTTGATGAAAGAACAGACTGCAGTGTCACTGAAGTCACCAAAAGGTTTACTGTTTAGGTCAAGACTAGAGATAGAGATGCAGACAAGCTTTTTCTCAGGTTTCAGAGTCCCTTTAGGCACTGGCAGCCCATCCTGGGGACTTGGAGAGCTACAACACAGAGCTGAGAAGGTCTCTGAACTCTGAATTGAGAGATCTGAACTGACACCTGTATAACCCTTCTGCTAAGTTTAAGTCACAGTTAGCTTCTGCTCAAGGGATCCAGACCACAACTACATACTAGGAAATGTTCTGCACTCCAGAGAAAGAAAGTAAAAGAAAGGCTCTGTGCTTTATTCAGCTCTAATTTAAGAAAACAATATCCCATTTCAGCCCCAGACAACCTCTATGGGCCAAAACCTCTGCTGGAATTATGTGAGAGAACCACAGAAGCAACACAAACTTCAAGTAGGTTTCAGGATATCATACTTTAAGTTTCCTTGGCCATTCTGCAGTTCAAGTCTCTTTATCCAAGCACTTCTCTTTTCCTTCCAGTTGTGGGAACAGTTCAAATAAGACAGATACATCCACAGTTTTGAGCTGCCACTTGTAAATAAGAGTCCACTTCAAAATGATTGATTTAACAGACCATAAGAAAAATTCAACCCTCCTCGTTCCTCATCTTCAAGGAACAGCATCTACTGTACTCTGAAACATAATCCTCTGAAGGATAAATCCACTCACATCTCTTCCTTTTATCTTTACCACCAAGACAGAAGCACTGCTGGTCACAGACTCAATAAAATGGCTCATCTAATCCTAGTCACCCTAGGGCATTAAAAAAAACCCAAAACAAAACGTTAAGAAACTCAAAAAGACCAAAAACACACAAAAAAGGGACTTGCTATGGTGGACACAAAACTAAAAGGTATCTTGTTAATATCTGGATCCAAGATTTTTATATGGACAAGTAATTGCAGCCCAAAGTAAAAAGGGGAACAAAATCATCAGAATGGTTCAATGAGTGCACAGAAAATATATTCCTAATGCATGTTTTTTCTTTAAAGCTCACCTTTGAAGAAAGAAAGGATTTGAGGTCATGTTACTGAAAGGGTCAACACAAACCAAACCACCATCTTGAAACCAACTTCATTATATTGTTAGAATTCCAAGACAAACCTCTTCGTATCTTATTCATTACTTAGAGGCAATGGAATAATAAGCAAGAAATGGAAGAAAAAGAACTAATGGACCCTAAAGATAAGATCCAGGTTTTGAACAGCATCACAGGAAGTGACTAAAGTTTAAGCAGCCAAAAATCAAGTTGTTTCTTTCCCTCTCTGCAAATCATTATGCTTTTAGATAAACACAGTTAGTCTTGGCTACTTGAGATCCTTCAGGTGTCATTCTAAGATCTTCAGAGAAATGATAAGGTAACCTAGAAGAATTTGAAGTCTGAGCAGATGACAAAACCCCACATCATTTGTCCCCAAACCTCAGGGCCTCTGGGACAGACCTACTCATGTTTCCACCAGATATGGGAAACACCTGGTAGGGAGAACCAGCTTGTAGAGAGATAACTTGCTGGAGTCTGTTTCTTGGATTTCTCTTCTTTTAAAGAAAAAAAAGAATAAAAAATGAGAGCCTGCCACATTATTCTCTGAAGGCCTCTGACAGTGCTAAAGCAATTTTCTACATAAATCATTGTAATGCTAACGCTGCAGTTTACAGACTCATCTTTAAAAGAAAGCCTTTACTATTTACTGCCACAGCAAGCAGAGGGAAAAGTTAAGCTCTGACAACTTCTCTGTCTGGGGGCATAATAAATGGAAAATTTATTCCTTGGCCCAATTCTAACAAAATTTAATATACTTGTGAAAATCATGTAAATACTTTGTACTTAAGAGAACTGAGTGTATAAAAAGACCATTTAGCATGTTGAGGTCCGTGTGCATTTATTTTGCAAGCATGCTGAAAGGCCCCAAAAGTTAAAGCAAAACTGAGCCACCTACAACTCCAAAGCCTTAAATGCTTTTTCACTGAACAGCCTCCTCAGTTAATCTTTTTCTTGAAGCAAATACAGGGAAAGAAAGAACTGAGGGTTGTAAATTTTTGTATGTGAACATGTTTCTAAGTGAGGTAAGGAAGCTACCCCTCACTGTGTACCTTCCCAAACAGGACTGCAAGCCTGTCAAGGAAGATGTACAGATTTGATACAAGCCTTGTGTTGGTCCCATAGCCCCTACCCACACCACAACCAGTGGCTGTCACTGTGCAGATGCTGCTCAGCCATTGCAGAGCCAGAGCCATCAGCCTGGTCAGGCTCACTGTGTGTCCCTGGAGGGCAGAGCCCTGGCTTGTCCCCTCATCCTAAAAGGCAACTGTTGCTTTTCTAAATATTTCATCAGAATTTTTACAGTAACACAAAATGTGTAGTTTGGTTTATAGTCTTTTGTGAGACCTCAAGAAGCCCAGGCATTCATAAATATGCCTGGGGCAAGGCACTCTGAAGAGTGCTGCTGCTGCAGTTTCAGGGGTTTTTCTGCCTGTTATAGAATCCTAGAATGGTTTGGGTTGGAAGGGACCTCTGCAGGTCATCTAGTCCAACCACCCTGCAGTGGGCAGGGACATCCCCAACTACATCAGGTGGCTCAGAGCCCTGGCAAGCCTCACCTTGAATGCCTCCAGGGATGGGAACTCAACCACCTCCCTGGGCAACCTGTGCCAGTGTTCCACCACCCTCATAGGGAGGAACTTTTTCCTAATATCCAGTCTAAATCTACTCATCTCCAATTTAAAACCATTGCCCCTTGTCCTTTCACTGCAGGCCTTTGCAAACAGGCCCTCTCCAGCCTTCTTGGAAGTTCCCTTTAGGNACAAATATTAAACAGTCCAGGCCCCAGCACAGAGCCCTGAGGGATACCACTTAGCATTGATCTCCAGCTGCCCTTGGAGCCATTGACAACTACCCTCTGGATGCAGTCAGCCAGCCAGTTCCTTATCCACTGAACAGTCACCCATCAAATCCATAGCTCTCTAACTTGGCCAGTAGAATGTTGTGGCGACTGTGTCAAAGGTCTTGCATCTAGTCTTTAATTACAGTTTTCATCCTGTTACCATAAACTCAGTTTTATTCCCCTCCTAATTGAACATCAGAAGTTTTGCAGATAAGGAACATATTTCCATCACAAATATAAAGCTTGAAACCCTCCTTATTTATGCCAGCAGATCTTTTGGAGTCTGGTGTGTGCAGGCTTAAAGCCATGCAAACCAAACACACTTGTGTTCTGTCCACTTAGTTTATTTATAAAAAAAGTACATGGAAGTTTAACTTCCAGTCAGTTCTACTTCTATTCTTAAGTATACTTCAAATATCCCTTACAAATACTTTCTAAAAAAAATTGAGAATTCCTTACTACTTAACCTTATATTTGCTTTGGATTTAAATGTATTTGTCTCAACAGGTAAGCAGCAACACTTCTGTCCTTTCACCAGCATTTCCCACAGCACACCCAGGAGTATCTTTAGAAATCAGTGCAATGGACCACATGAAACTTTTCACAGCATTTAAAAATCCAAACAAAACCAAGCTTTTTCAAGGGCCCTGATAATATATTTGGCCTATCCACAGGTACCTAAAAGCTGCTCTTTTATTATCTTATGGTGCCATCACTAAGACACACAGCTCATTTAGCTCCACAGGCTCTCTCTGAACTTGAGTCTATTAATGTGGAGGAGGAACATCACAGAAGTGTGTCAGCCAACACACACTGCATGTAAACTCTGGATTAACAAATCCAAACTTTCAAGGAAGTGTTTGGATAGCCAGAAGCTATGAGTTATAGTAGTAGCACAATCAGCAACCCTGCTTTACCAAAGTGCTTAAGGACATGCTCAGATGTAAAGTCCTACTCAGCCCACATACTAAACCCCCAAAGCTTTGATAAACAAGAAGTACAAGCAGGGGAGAATACTGAGTTGGAAACAAAATTATTTTTCAGGTAAATGCATTTAACTACTAATTCTAGCACTGGAATGGGAGGCAGGCCCCATGGTATCTTCATTTTAACAACAGTATCACACATCCTTTTCAAACATATTTCACCCAAGAATTACAATGCCTTCAAATCAGGAGTGAGATTTACTGCCCTTCCAGCATTTTCTAACCAAATACCACAAAAATGCTGCTCTTGCAGAATGTCAAGGAGAAGAAAGGGCAAAGGAGCAGAACCCAATCCGTGCTGAAGTTGGTAGCTGAGGAAGTTTGTCTATGTTGCAGTGAGATTCCCATCTGCATTTCATTGCAGCTGGTGTGAACCCAATCAGTACAGGTTAAATATATGTCACATCAGTGATTATTGTGTTCTGACCTCTCTGGCTAAACTTGGACATTATACATTCCTGCTACATACTGCAGTAGTTAAGAAATCAATGCTGCTTTAAAAAAAACAACCACATATACCTCCATTTCTTCATATAGTGCAAATTTCTTGGGTCTTTCCACAACCATTCAAGCTGTTCTCTGTCTGAATGGTCCCTTCTCACTCAGAAAAACCCAAGTCCAATTCATCATGCAATAGTCATGTTTTTTCAAAAGCTCAAGTACACTCATTTTAGATCTCCTGCTCCCCATGTATAAAATAGAGGATAATACTTCTCTCCCTCCAAAGGTTGCTGTGAGCAAACATTTAAATTTGTGAAACATGCCTTTAAGAAGCTGATGGGTCCTGCATGTAAGCCTTACAGAAAAGATTTCCCAGTTAACATGTTGGATCATATTCTCCATCACAGCCAGCTCCAAACAGGCTATGACAGACTAATTAAATCCCCCACGGTATCCTTCCACAGCTGCTGAAACCAGTTTCAAGGTTAAGGCTGTTGGCAGGTCCCAGTCTCTCCCTACCCCATGTGCTCTCTTAAGCCTGATCCCTAAGGAAGCTGGTTCACGGAGCTAAACTACGAGGAACTAATTCTGTTGAAAGACAGCATTTCACCACTGAAGTGTCCAAATTGGCCCACAGGAGGCTCAGATGAACTTCAGCAGCAGTGCACAGGACATGATCACTCAGGGGATACAGAGCTGTTTTCAAAACCAGAGCTTTCAAGTTGGCTTTACCACAACCACCCCCTCACTAGGGCTTAGCACTAAACAGAGCTTCCAGCCCTCGCAAGTTTAGGAGATTGCAGTTGAAAACAACTCAGCTTTTTAATCTTTCCCATTACAACTGGATCTACCAACCAAATCAAAACCTCCCAACACCAGGTGAGATGGTTGTTTCTAAAAATGATAGAACTCTACAACTCACAATGTAACTATACTATCATAGAATCCTAGAATGGTTTGGGTTGGAAGGGACCTCTGGAGGTCATCTAGTCCAACCACCCTGCACTGGGCAGGCACATCCCCAACTAGAGCAGCTTGCCCAGAGCCCTGACAAGCCTCACCTTGAATGCCTCCAGGGATGGGAACTCAACCACCTCCCTGGGCAACCTGTGCCAGTGTTCCACCACCCTCCTGGCAAGGAACTTTTTCCTAGTATTCAGCCTAAATCTACTCTTCTCTAACTTAAAACCATAGCCTCTTGTCCTTTCACTCCAGGCCTTTGCAAACAGGCCCTCTCCAGCCTTCTTGTAAGTTCCCTATCACGAAGAGGATTGAGCCTACACCAGGCTTTGTGCCTTATCACAGCAGCTCCAGATACTCCCTGGTGTCTCAAAGGTTTTGTATTCAGTCTTGACCAATATCAACAGGAATAAAAGGTACTACTGTGGTACTCAAGTGCCTTTAGAGATCAATGATAATCACACACTCGTAAAATTACTTTTGGGAAGCAACTGTGAAGTGTAATATACATACAGCTCTTAACCTGTTTAATACAGGTTATTAAGTTGGCCTCAGCAGCTCCTAGCAGTGTGAGATGCACTGTCAGAGCCGTGGTATGCCTTACCTGGATACTATGCTGGAGCCATTGTAGAGGTCACTAGCATAAGAGAGCGTTGCCAGAGGTCGGACAGAATTGTAGCGCGTGAACTTGGACAGACACTCCTGAAACTCATCCAGCTGGCTTGCTGTTCTGCTGTCATCTAGGGAAAGGCAGCAGCATTGGGAAGGACAGAAACAGAGCAAGAAGATAAACTCAACAGCAAACAAAATCAAGATGTATGTCTTCACATGACACTACCTCTGCTTGTCATTTGAGGAAGGTTCTTGGTCAAAAACCATATTTGCTTTCACCTCTAGCATTCCCTGAAGGCAGTACAATTTTTCAGAGCACAAATTAAGTCTTTTCTGCTGCAACTTTGGGTGAACCTACTGTGCTGAGAATCTACCTACAGGTCACAAATACAGCTTTCCTAGCAAACTCCTTTATTCTATTCAAATTCAGAGCCCTTGAGCCATATAGATTATTAACAGAAAAGCTTTAAGCATGTCTAAATGCACTGTGAGGAACGTGTCTAGTTTTCTATGGAGGTGAATGTATATTCCTTTCCCTATACTTGTCACAATTACTTACTCTTCTTGTCAATTACATTCACAATACTTTTATTAAAAAACTGTTTATCTTGTTACTCCAAAAGCAGAGTTGTTTCAGGGCTAGACAAGGAAGGAAAGCACGAAATTAGAAGACTCCCTGTTCTATAAGCTTTGTGAAAATTATGACCTTCAGTAGTCAAGGTGAACTTGAGCCAGCTTGAGTAACGATGATAAAGATTCTGTGGGAAATGGAAGTTTACTACAGAAATTAAAAGTAAATGGCACTATAGATACTTGAAAGTCATTCCCTGAATCCTCAGAACTCCTAACTATGAACAGAATTTTATTTAAATCTTATTAAAAATTCAGTATTTCCTAAATAAGGAGAAATCCCTAACTTATGGCAATGTCAGGGTTCTTAATACCATCATGCATGTGCAGTCAAATATGAGGTAGAGTCTTGAGGTTTTATAATAATCCCTTAGTATTTGCAGCAATTCTCCCTTTCCTCTTCTAATGCTCCCACCTTCACTTTACTTTGCCTTTTTTACCTCAGTGCAATGGAAGGGAATGACAGCTCTCACAGCACCTCAGTTCACAGGTAGTGTACACCTTACCTCCTCCTCCTGTTAAACCACAGCACCCACTGCAGCAGAGAAACCATACACACAACTCGCTCCTACAGCTGAGTAACTTCCACCCACTAGTTAAGTTATCCTTATCCCTTTTCCTGATCAGCAGCATGAGGAAATGACAAAGCTCCACTTACTAGAAAGCTTTGGAAATACTGGGGTGAAAAAAAGGAGGAGGTTGATTTCTAAAAGCAAAATAGAGCTGTGATATCTTGTGGGAAAACAGAGATAATCATCACTTTCTGCACCCTGGTAATTCCTTGCCATCAGAAATATGGGAAAACAGAGATAATCATGCATTTTGAAGTATCCGTTATATGCTATGTAATGTTTGATGGTATAAAGGAACAGTGAAGGGTAGCAATTAGCATGTTTCATGGTACTTACATATACATTACCCATATCAGATAGATCAAAAGGGGCAAAAGGAACAAAGTGCTGCTCAAATTAAAATCATCAGCACCTGACCACTACAGGAAACAGCTCAAGCAGCAGCACATAAACATCAGTCACTGTTTTTCAAAGGCTGTTCCTATCATCATGTCAAAGGAGAAAACAAATAGCTCCTATTCCTCCATTTCCTTCATTTAGGGATCAAGCACACAGTCCTCCTATAATTTATTCTCCATCTATGCCTGGAAAACTGAATGTTATTTCTCAAGACAGTTTCCCCATCAAAATGAGGCCATTTCATAATTACAGTTATATCTCCACTCCCTACCAGAACAGTCATAAGACCTTGCAAAAAATAAAAAAGCTTTAAACATACAATAAATCCTATTTAAAATGTGTCAAAAAGCAGCAATGATTAAGTTTTCCTCCCTTAAGTCAAGTAATCACAGGTTATCCCCTATATAGGAAAACCCCTGCACTTGTAAATCCTCCACTCCTCGTGCAGCTGGCATATGAATACAAAAAACAGTTTCACTGCATTCATATTTATAGTTCCAATTATGAAGAAAGATGTCTTCTAACAAGGGAATGCTGGGAAGAGCCCTGTTTGTTATCCTTGGTTAATAAGTATTATTTTAACATAAACACAGTTATGCATCACCATGCATGAAAACATCTCAGTGTGATCTCTGAAGTACTGTATTCTGCAAAGCACTTGCTAGCACTTCACACGAAACTGCCTGGTCGCATACAACCAGCTTCTTCAACCTTCCAGCTACTGAAACACCCTCTCAACATGCTACATTCCTTAATTTTTTTTGCTCTGCATGATGAGAACAGAGTTAGTCACAGCTCTGAAGTAGGTAGATGTAGACATACCTAAGAGTCAGCTCTTCTAAAACACACTGCAACCTTTAAACTTAAAGCAAATTTATTTATTAACTATACATATATAAAAAAGCAAGCCTCATTTTTATTTTAAAGCAAACAAAAACTAAATTCATGGAGGAAAAAAAGCAGGGGTTTCTACTCCAGCTCTCTTGTTGATCTGTGTTCTGAGAGGTCACTCCTTGCTTTCCAAGGATGCAAGTGCTGTGTGTCCAGGTCTGGGGCCTCCAGCATAAGATAGATATGGACCTGTTTGAGCAGGTCCAAGGGAGGCCATAGAAATGATCTGAGGGCTGGAACCCTGTGAGGACAGGCTGCTAGACTTGGGGTTGTTCAGCCTGGAAAAGAGAAGGGTCTATGGAGAACTTAAGGCAGCCTTTGAGTACTTAAAGGTGTAAGAAAGATGAGGACGTACTGAGAGATTGTAGTGATAGGATAGTACTGTGTCCAGTTGTGGGCCCCTCAGCTCCAGAAGGATAGGGAGCTGCTGGAGAGAGTCCAGCACAGGGCCACCAAGATCATGAAGGGAGTGGAGCATCTGCCCTCTGAGGACAGGCTGAGAGAGCTGGGTCTCTTCAGCCTGGAGGAGACTGAGAGGAGACCTCATTCATGTCTACAAATATGTTAAGGGTGAGTGTCAGGAGGAGAGAGCCAGGCTCTGCTCAATGGCATCCAATGTTAGGACAAGAGGGAATGGGAGCAAGTTGGACCACAGGAGGTTTAGTATTAACACAAGGAGAAACTTCTTTGCAGTGAGGGTGCCAGAGCACTGGACCAGGCTGCCCAGGAGGCTGTGGAGTCTCTTTCTCTGGAGACATTCCAGAGCTGCCTGGACACATTGCTGTGTGAGCTGGTCTAGGTGATCCTGCTCTGGCAGGAGGGTTGCACTAGATGATCTTTCTAGGTCCCTTCCAATCCCTAACATTCTGTGATTCAGGTTAACTTTAAACTGAAAGATGGCAGATTTAGAGTAGATATTAGGAAGAAATTCTTTATTGTGAGAGTAGTGAGGCACTGGAACAGGTTGCCCAGATAAATTGTGAATGACCTCCTTCCTCGAAGTGTTCAAGGCCAGACTACGCAAGGCAACCTGATCTAGCTCAAGATGTCCCTGCTCACTGCAGGGGGGTTGAAACTAAGTGATCTTTACAGTCCCTCCCAACCCAAACTGATTCTATGAAATAAAGAGAGATACTCTGCTGTAGCAACCTCTGCCTGATTCTCTCTTTTTCCTAGGAGGTTTCTCCCATTCCCCTGAGGGCTGGCTGCTCCCTCTCCTTGCTGGGGTCTGTCACTCTTTGTATGAGCTGCAGCTCAGTACTGCAAATCTCTTGCTTGCCATAGCTCATTGGCCTGAAACTTTATTCCCCCAGACCAGGTTTCTTGCCCAGAGGGGCTGCAAAGCAAACCCTCCTCCACCTTCAAGACATATTCATTTGACCCATTCGTTCCTTAAGAGAATCTTGTCATGTAATTAAGAACCATCCATCCACTGGGTAACAACTACTCTAGCTGCCGTCATGCTGTTACTCAATTATAAATGAGGCAATCTAGGCAATTGTGCAAACAGCTTCTAATTCTAGAAAACAAGTCTTAAGCCCAAGGTGTACCTCATGGGACAATGCTGCTGCACATTCAGCTTCTATACTCCAAGTTATTTGTTAGCCAAGATTCAATCTAGACAATATAAAGCATAACCTTCAAGTGCCCTATTACATCCTAAATGCAGGAGAATACATCAGTTTATGTTTACACCTCTGTAGTAGTTCAGTAGCAATGTTTTTAACTGTGTTTATACCACATCTGCTAGAAAGACAACCCAACCACTGCTTTCAAATGCATTTTAAGAAGGAACATCAGTACAGTGGTTTATCAGTACAGTGGTCATGCCAGGTGCTGCACCTTGGCCATAACAACCCCCAGCAGTGCTCTAGGCTTGGGAAGGAGTGGCTGGAGAGCTGCCAGGCACAGAGGGACCTAGGGGTGCTGCTTGACAGCTGAACAGGAGCCAGCAGTGTGCCCAGGGGGCCAAGAAGGCAAATGGCATCCTGGCNTTATGCTATTCACAGTACAGGATTACGAAACAACCCACATGCCCCTTCTAAATGACAGGATTAAATTTACCAAATTCAGCAACTTTAAAGATTGGTCAAGAAAAGCAAACCAGGATGATTTCAGCAACACACAAATACCTACAACCATGCTCCCATGTGAGGAAGATGTGACACCTGCTCCCTCAAAAGAAAGTGTCTGCTGAGGACTAGGAACTTTAAGAGGTAAATGATGTAGAAGCTGAACAACATTCAAGATGAACTCACCTGAGACCCGTGTCATCCTGGTGGAAAAATAGCACTGCTCTAGGTCCTCAAAGTGAGCTGTGAGGCGCTTGCGTCGCGAGGCTAGCGTGCTGTTATACCACGGTTGCTTTTTGGTCTGAACAGAGAGGAGAGAACACTTCAGACAGGTCAAGCCAAGCCTGGGTTTGATTTCAATAGATTTTACCAAATTATCAATTTATACATTGTATGTGAAGGGTTAGACGTGTCAAATGACAAGAAAGAATGATCTTGCCACTGTTGACAGTGATTCTTATGGTTCTATGCCATACCCTTAATATTAAACAAAAAAGCTGCTTTTGGACACTTCTTGTTTCCTGAATCTCTGCAAACTTATCAGTGTGGGTCTTACATGCAGGGCAGACAGCAGCAACCTATGAGGAGTCACATCCTGCATTTATACAGGGATGCAGAAACCAAAGATACTAGGCTTCCAGCTTCACAAACCAAACAGACTGTACATCAAATACTTCCTAGATCCCTGGCAGAAAGCTCATTAAAAAGTTGTTTATTTTAAAGAGTTAGTTACTGAATTAGTTCTTTTGAAGCAACTCAGTAACTCTCCATAAAGCTAAGCAAATAAAGACAGAAGCTAAGACACAGTGAAGTTCAGAGGTTAATTGAAAAGGAGTCCATGAAACTCATCATTAAAGCTACTTCCCAACCTATCCAAGCAGTAATAGTGAAAGGTAGAAGTAAAGGATTAAACCTATGTAAGGTCTTCTTCTGAAGTAAAACAACATAAAATAGAGTACTACTAATTTTAATCATCAGTAAAGAAAGAACAAATTCCTCCACTACACAAGAACACCTTACAGTAGTTTATATTTTAAGTCTCGCATATCACATACTCAAAAGCTAATGAGTGAATCTTAAGTGATTTGAGAAGCACCAAGCTCCCCAACAAACATCCCTGACCCCAGAACAAGGTCTGTAATACCACTCAGTGGAACTAACAAAACCCACTTTGTATACAACTTCCTGTTAATCCATGCAGGAGAAGGGGCTGCCCTCCTTATGGCCACCAAGCAAAGCAACAAGAACAAGCTAAGTTTACAGCTCACTCAAATTCTGTTTCTACTTGCATGAGCAGTAATCTAGCATCTTAGGGAAGAAGCAAATGCAAAGCAATGGCACCTTCAGACACCACTTTCTGGGCTATACTTGCACTTGCAAGTCACTTACAGTCTATGCACCTTGTTCCATTTCACCACACAACCAGAAAATTGTAGTTAAAAGGTGCTAAATTTCCACAGCTTTAAGAAATGCTTAACAAAACACTTAAGCAGCCTCTTCCTATTAATTTTGTGTGCCAGCCTACATGGGCTCTAGCTTCTCTCAGCACATCAGGAGTGACAAGGGCTCAAGACTGCTTCAAGCACTGAAGAGCAATCGCTTCAGTCTCAAGTTGAGACAAGCTGCTTGTGACATGATGAGCAATAAAACTCATGCCCAAGTTTGATCTGCCAGATGAGCCCAGTCCACATCAGGATGGAACCAATCATGGTAAGTACTTGCCTAGTGTGTGATTACCCTCTGGGTCTCCAGAGGGACATACTCCTGGAACAGGTCTCAGGATGGCACATGGTGACCAAGCTGTGCTAGGAATCAAACTGCACTAACACTAACTTAGCTTCTCAGCTAAATCTTTTACACCACTCATATTTTACCAAACTATTTATTCAGTTTCTATGAAATCTGCTGTCTGGCTACTTGTTAGGCAATGGTGGGAAACAGGAGAAACAAAAAACAGTAAGGGAAGAAAGAAAACATACCCAAGTGATTTTTATTCAGCTGCTAAAACTACTATGGTTGTCCTAGCTGAGGACATTACTTTGGACTGCTCTGTTATCAAGAGTTATTTTACTGTCTGAACAGTAAGCAGGTGCTCTAAAAGAATCCTCTAAAAACTACTGAAAATCTTCATAGCTACACAACACAAGCTCCTTATTTCTAGCAGAAAAGAAAGGTACAGCCACTAAATACTACCTGCAGAATTCCCCAGGGTCTGTGTGACTTGTCCTCTACCTACTTCTGAAGCATCTTTACTTCTTAGCTTGTGGAATGAGATGGTTCTGTAGCTTTACAGTATATAAATTCTTCCCTACAAACATGTTTGTGATCAATGCACAAAGTAGTTCTATTGAAAGGAAGCTAAGCTGTCCATCCCAGCATGGCTTCTGACTGCTAGCAGGACCCAACCTATGATTTCTGTCATGCCTGACAATTAAGAAAAAAAAGCAGTTTCATTTATATTCTTTAAACTATTTTTATGGTGAAGTCTTGCTGAACTTAGACTACCTTTGAATGAAATGTGTAACTTCAAGAGTTTTCCTTCAACTCCCCACTGAAACCTATATTAAAGTTCAATCTGAAAATTTGTATTAGACAGTACAGAGCCTGCATGCTGGAGGACAAAACCAGATTATTCTCACACAAATANTTGCATGCTGGAGGACAAAAAACTATTGCATTTGAGGACAAAACCAGATTATTCTCACACAAATAAAGCTGTCACACAGAACGACTAGGAAGTCTAGGGTTTTTTTGTGCACTTACCAGCACTATAGCTATGCTATTAGTTTCATCTTTGAAACAGAAAGAAAAGCACTAAGACAAGTGGTGTCAGTGGAGAACAAATACCATAGCAGACTCCTGAACATAACATCTTCACCTACATTTCACTTGCCCTCTGAAGTTGGGAGAGATACAGCTCTGTTCAAGCAAAAGCCTCCCAAGAGCACAGCAGCACAAATAACAAGCGTTTCCCCCACAAACTAATAGATGGAATTTTAATTACCAATTAGTTATACAGCTGCAAACCCCTAAACCTGCATGCACACATATGCACATCAGCCCCGTGTTCTGATGGTTTTAATTCACATCAGCTACTCCATCCAATAAGATCCAACAGCAGCACTTCTGCCTGTTAGTTTACCAGTTTAATCCTGCTGCATGCCATTGATGGTCCACCACCAGCAGAGAGCACCAGAGGCACGAGCTGGTACATAACCAACAGTCCATCTATCCAAATCCAAACTGTTTGTTTAACCCTTTTGAAACTGAGTTGGGTGTTGGGGTCATCTTCCCAGCCCAGCTGAATTGCTCTGATCTGCAAGACTATGGCAGTGCTATCTGGCATTTGGGAAGCTCTGCAGATCATACAGTTTGGAGCCTGCCTGCCAGATACAACTTTTTACCCTGTATGAGTATTTATAACAGTTTCTAAGGCCCTAAACGAGGACCAAACTACAAAACAGCTGTATGTTTGGAGAATGAATGCTTGTTTGGAGTGCCAAGCTTGATCCAAAGCTATGGAAGTCAATGCAAAGGGTCAGAGATTTACTCCCCTTCCCAAATGCTGCCCACTTGGGAGAGGAGTTAGAGCAAGAAGTATCCCTTTTCTCCCAGAAAGAGTCAGCTTTGGGAATAGTCAGGTGTACAAATACCCAATTTCTTTGATGACATCAAAGTAGACACTCGCAATCATACACAGTCATGCCTACAGCTGTAGTCTTGGCTCCAGTTTGCCCATATAATCAGTTAAAAGCTTTCTGAAGACTCCATTTGACTAGTACCCTGGAGATGGAGTTGTGCTTAATATCTGTCCAACCTCCACGTTGACCTTTCCCATCCCCACTGAGCACAGACACATGTATTACCTTACCTGAGAGCTGCCACTGAAGCCTGGAGGCTGGCTATACTCCGTGGAGTCAATAATACTACTGTAAAACCAAAAGAAACAGTCTGCTTAAATCACTGTACAACCATCATTTTATCATTTTAAACATGTTTGCTATTCCCCTCTTTACATCCTGCAGCATATTTGCCTTTGAAATACATTTTACACAAAGGGAAAAGAAGGTTATTTTTTGTTTGAGAGTTTGGAAGGGATTTCTTTATTTTGTTTTTTTATATACAGGGATCTCAGAGCAGAATGCTGTCACACACAATTATGTGCAGTGCAATCTAATAATTCCTAATTAGAATGCAAAAGCATATCTTCTGTATGAAATATGCAGGATAAGACATTCTGAAAATAACATGCTACCACTGGTTTTCAGTTCCTTGCAAAAAGAAAAAAGAGCAGTTTAATGCCATGGCATTTGAAACAGCACTAGGAAGAGAAGAGCTAGAGAAATGCAGTTTAAAGACAGACACTAGTATTCCAGACATCTCTGAAAACATACAAAATGACACAAGTAATAAAATACAGAAATAAACTAAAAAATACTGACATCCAGGATTGCTATTATTAGAAAATGCTACATCACAAAGAGCTACATAGTATCTACTGTGAAGCAGCACATCTTAAATCACTGTTTTCAAAACACAGCATATATATGCAAGCTTAAGAGATTTCACTTTCAAAACTGCAAAAGGATGTAAGCAGAAGACAGGTTGTTCAGTATGCTTGCACATATGGGCAAAACATTTAGCTGCCACAGTAAGACAAGAGCCAGACTAAAGCAACCATATCACTCCAATGTAAAATACTTTTAGGAAAATTAAAAGGTTAGCACACATCATCATTTTATTCATTATGAACACATCACAAACACCACCATGATTTGTTTCTAGAAATCTCTATAACTGAATTGCTTCTAGCTATGTTATTTGGCTTGGACAGAAAAGAAATGATCTGGGTTTGTTACTCTAAGTCTTACTTCTGAGGTAACAGATTTAAGCACTGCTTGGGAAAGCTAAAGGTTTCTTTAAAAAGCTGCTAGAACACTGCTATAGGGCCTGGTTTGGTAAAAGATGATTGTGCCTATTGATGTTTAGGTAACAGCTGTCAGAACTGATGTACAGACCCGATGTTCTTGATCATAAAGACAAGCACTTAGGATGAAATGCCAGGCAGGGCACCTGTAAGTCTAGAAAGATGAAACAGTGGCACTAGTGCCTCAATATTTCTCTGAATGCTTTAATGGTCCCCTGGAGGTGGGAAGAAGTAGAAATAGAAGACTAGAGATGATTTTAAAGACTCATTAGTGGTTAACTTGTAGGATGAGATTGATTTGGCTTCAGTTACAGGCAAGACAAACGCTGCAAACCAAGAGAATCTGAGGGATAAAAAGTCATTATTTGTAGGGAGCTCTTGCAAAGAGAGCAAACAGCAGAGCTGTTCTGAGCATGGTGAGGGACTATGAACTTTAAATTAGAATGTGGCCACATGAAATAATGAAACACATACAGCAGATCCTGCCAGGAACAGCACAAGTAAGATGTGTGGCTGGAAAGTGATGAAAAAGTACCTGACTGTGAGACAGGTACAGTGGCAATTAACAGCAAAACACAGACTTATAGCTGCTGCTCTCATTTTGCTGCAGGCTGTCTAGTGATGTAAAGCCTTCAAGAGTGCAGACATCATCTCCCTAACAGCACACAAATTCTAAGTCATTTCTGGCCAGTGCCTGTAGCCGAGTTAACTGGCATATGCTTGAGTATTTTCCCCCTTTTAAAAAACAGGATGCAAATAATGAAAAAAAATCACAAAAGTTCCCTCTCAATTCTTTTTTAAGAGCTGTTACAATAGGCTCAGTTAGGAAATTCAGCCCAGAATGACATCAAAAGGCAGCAACCTGCAGACTATGACTCCCATTTGTAATACCCTGATGAGGGTGGGAGGGGGTAATTAGAGCAAATGGAAGGGAAGAGGGTCAGGATTTTGATAACTGAATCAGAGTTACCAGGCAACTGGTTTTTAGATCAGAATCTTTCCCCAGAAACTCTTATTAGAGCAATACTTTGTTACTGCCTCAATACACAGTCACAGAGAAGTTGCTTATTTGTATCTCCTGTTTGCACCATTTACTGGTAGCAAAAATAGCACACCCCACATAGAACTATTTGTTCTTTCCCCTTATTCTTCCCCTCTTGTGCTCTATTAGCATACAAGCCCAGCAATCTGCAACACTGTAAACAAGAGCAGGGCTATTACTCAATTTAACATTTCATCATACCCTGTATAAGCATAAGAAAAAACATGTGTTTCTTCAAGACAAGAATGGATTAAACACAAGACATACTGGAGTTTTTTTGCCAGTGAATCTATGAAGGAAGATGGGGACAGGCATAACATCTTCAGAGTGTGAAGTTGTTAAAGAGCATGGGGTGAATGAAAAAAGCTACAAGCAATGAAAAGAAACAGAATTAATGAAGCAAGCTTCTGATTTAGAGGAAGTAGATGAATAAGGGCAAGTCACTAGAGACCAGATAAAACCAAATTCCAAAGACCTCTTATTTTCTTTAACTTCAAATTCAAAGGCTAAAGAGATTTTCTTCATCTCAGCAAGAGCCTGCAATAACCTTGTACTATTTATAGGGCACATTAGTAAAATTTTACATAATTATATTTCATTATCAGGGTGTTAAGCATGTTAACAAGTCACATTCCAATTTAAATATACCATTTTAATTCACTGATAAGTTGAAAAGTCTCTGAAAGTTTAGTAACATTTTAACATGGAAGTGAAACCATTTCACACTGTATCTGTATTTCATTTGTAGTGGTTCACAGCATCTCTAAAATGCACTTTGGAGAATTTCATTTAACAGAGCTGGGGGAAAAAAAAAAAGCATAGTTTAAAGGCCCTACCAGTTGTTCTGCAGCATTCTGCCCAAGGAGGAGTAAGTTACAGGCTTTCACAGATACTCTAATGTTCTAAAAATAATTAATTTCAAATGGTAGACACTTCTGGAATCTTAAATTCTGATAATTCAGACTAATTCAACTACTTCAATGACAAAAAAACTTTCAGGATAGGGCAGGGACAGAAGTTGCAAGAATCCAGCAACAACCTATGCCTGTTCAGACACTTTCTTCATAAACTACTTTCTCTTCCATCACTCCAGGCTACTACTCAAGGCAGGAATGTCACTGAGGAACAGAAAAGGGGTCTTCAAGCTGAAAGAAAAAGGCAACCCCACACACCCTAGAAAACCCCTAAATATATATCAGATCCCTGGCATGTTGTGCCAGGGGAGCAACCCTAAAGCTCAAGACAGCCAAACCAGAACCAGACAAGCATAAGAAGAGGGCCCATGGTCTCTGCACTCTCCATGGTTTAGTGCACTGCAATCTCCCAGCAGACATCAGGTAAAGAACATCAGTCCTGCTTGACTAATCTGATAGCCTTTTGTGATGGCATAACTAGGTGGAGAGATGAGGGCAAGGCAGTGAATGTGTTTTTTTTCGACTTTAGCAAAGCTTTCGATAC
>VWZO01012103.1:0-51033 GCA_013396975.1 Bucco capensis
TGCTGGTCCAAGTCATCGGCGGCGGCTGCTGGTTGTGGTGCTGGGGCCGGGCGGCGGAGAGCGCCGTCCCGGCCGCCACATGGGGCCCCGCCGCTGCCGCTCCTCTCCTGGGGCGCAGGAGGAGGAGCTGTTGCTCTGGCGGCTCCGCTCCCGCCCTCCGCTCCCTTCCTGCCACACAAGTTTCCGCAAGCAGCGCCGCTCCTAGCCCGACGAGGCCCCGCCCGCCCTGCGGGACACCCGCCCCAGGCGGCAGGTGAGGAGGCGGGGGCCGACCGCTTCCCCCACCACGAGCCCCGAAATACCGGCCCTTTCGAGCGGGGGAGCCTGCCGGCACAGAGAGGCCAACAGCCGGCTGTTGGGATCCGATGGCGGCGGGGCGGTGAGGGGGGAGATCAAAGCACGGGCCTTGTGCTGAAACCTCAGGAGCCCCCCTGCCTCATTAATAACAGCAATGAGGTAGCTGAGGGGAGCCTCGCTAAAGGAATAAGTTCCCAAACACTTCCCTAATAATTACGCGATTTCACACTCCTATGCGCCTATAAGAACAAGAGTTATTTAAAAATAACCAATGGCAAAATAATTGCAAGCCTCTCCCGTATTGTTCTTCTTGTAATCTTTGAATTTAAGCTTTGCAACCGCTAGCAGACCCAATCATGCTGAGCAGTAACAACCTGGAATTCCCGCAGCTGCTGTGTGTGCCCTGGCTTCTCCCACCATCAGGCCCACAGACTATTAAGTCAATGGAATTCATCGCCCTAGGATGTTGCAAGGAGCAAGGCTTTCAAAGAGTCAGCAGAGATTAGATATGTGTACAGATAGCAAGAATATCCAGAACTGCAACTGGCAAACATATTTAAAAGCACGAAAGTTCTGATAAGACACAGGGCGTGCATCGAACCCATGATTAATGGGGGAAATGACAGACAATGCCTGAAGGCCAGGTCACTCCATAATTACCTGCTTCAGAATTTCTCATGTCTTCCCTTAATTTATCTAGGGCTGGTCACTGTCACAGACAGGATACTGGGTCTAAGGTACGGCTTCCTAAGGCTACACAGCTGTCCAAAAAAGCAGACTTGTCTTTCCTGAACACCCTCAGCTCAGTGTTCCTGCTGTCCCCCTGTTACCACAGCAGTGGTCCCATGGGGGGAAGTGAGTCAAATCAGCCACTTGCTGCCAGAGCAAACCCCTGGAGACAGGGCTATGGGGCTCAGAAAGGAGGGCAGGCTACACTTTCAACAACAGCGCAGCCTTAGATCAAACTGATTTGAAGCTGTGTGTTTAACAAGACATGGTTTAACCACACACATCAGCTTCTATGGTCTCAGTACTTGGACACAGATGTATCTAAGACTCCATTAGCTGATGTCTCCTTTCCCTCTTCCCTTTCGCTGTCTTGCTGGCCCCTCATAAACTCCACATCTGCTATATGCAGCCGTTCCTATCCCCCCACTCAAGTGGGGACTGGGTCTGTTTCTGCTAGTTAGGTGCTCTTCTTGTGCCAGTATGCTGTATATATTGATAAGGTCACCTCAACACCAGCAAAACAACTCACACTTGAGAACTAAAACCAGTTAATCAGTTTGAGAGGTGTTAAATCCTTACTTTTCCATCAACTCTGTTTCTCCCAGATTTTTGTGTGGAGTTTGGCATCTAGCAGATTAGAATGTTGCATAGCTTTTAAAAACAAATAAATGAATCTAACAGTGTAGATGTTAATATGATAGATCTTGAGCCTACTTGTGGGCACTGTAAAGCTTCATGGTACTCAAGATAGCTTTAGGTTGAATGCCAAGTTACTTGAGTGACACTAAAATGTATTCAAATGCTTGCTTTAGACAAATGAGGTTTGTGTTACCTGGCTTGCCAAGACCAGTCCCTTGACAAAGGTAGTCCCATCAAAGATCTGCTGGGCTTGCCTCTGAACCTGTCCAACACCCAGTAACCTCAGTTTACAAAGCTGCTAGATAAAATGCCTCTGACAATGATCATGGTTAAGGTGAAGGATTTTAAGTGACTCGGGTGTGCTATAAATATATATATATTCTGTGATAAAATGGGATTTGTGTTTTCAAACTACAAAGTTTTTTTTTAAACGTTTTCCACTGGCACAGTTGATGGACTCTGCAGCAACAAAAGGCACTGCATGAATAGCTTGTTTGCTTGGCCACAGCTTCAAACTTCATAGTGCGTAGGTGGACTATCAAGTTGGCAAAGAGGATTATTGAGACAATAAGCTGCTGCAAGGGAGCTCAAGTCCATCTGTGCAATATCAGTTGCAAGTCCTGGGCTTGAGTTTATACGTTCTCTGGCAGCAGACAACTGGTCCACCTGTTGAAATTAACTTTTTTGGTCTTACCTAAGATTCATCTAAGGCTCTTTGTTAGGTGCTACATTGAAAACGAAACCTCTACACTGCCAGCCTTGCATTATTTTTGGTTCACTCTGGCAGGCTCCCTAAACAGTCAACCCAAAACCCCAACATTGCATAATGAAAATAAAAGATGTCCATGTCTCAGGATTAAGCAGATAAAAAAGCATACTTGTTCTTAAGGAGAATTATGGAAGCATTATTTAAAAAAAGATGAAGTTAAAAGCCAAGGAATGTGACATAGGAGAGAGATTTAAAACACAGACAAGCACTATAAGGCTTTCAATCAGCCCTTCTGAGAAATAATTCAATCCTGTGAGAAATGAGGCTAGCAATCAGTTATCACAGGATCACACAGGCAACTGGCAAGAAGAGGGAGATGTTTGGCTTTTTTTAAATGAAATATTAAGCTCAAGTAGCAAATAGTGCTACAAATGCACCTGTGAAGAAAATGAGAATAACAGTTCTGGTTTTTATTAGAGCTTGATGTCACAGATAGAACTTCAGAATGTTTTTAAACCATAGCCCATTCAAGCCAGTTAAAGTAATAATAATAATGGAGACTCTTATGGTCCAAACCAAAAATCTACTGAATAAAATATTAATAAAAATTAATCACAGGCAAAGATAACCTGTGTAATATTTGTTGTGTTCAAGGAAAAACAGTATTTAAAAACCACTGTTGCATTCAAGGATAAAATTCAGCTTTAAATCCCTTTGTGGTTTTGGAGAGTCAGTTCAGAGAAATGAAACATCAAGCATAGCTTCCAGAAAAGTGGAAATGAAAGCTGAACTTCCTAAATAGCAAAACAGGTGTGAATAATTTTATGAATCTGGCAAGGATTAGGACTTTCAACTACCATAACTGAAATAACCCTTAGAACAAGACATCAAATTGCATAAAGGTGGACTGCTTCAAAAGGTCCTGTAGCTTCATTTATTTATTAAAATGTCACTGTATTGAAGTGATCACAGTAACACAGAAAAGTATGGGTGAATAGTATTACAAGGGGCAGTTCAGTAAATCCATCCCCTGCTCTGAAGATCCAAGGACTTTACACCATCCCTACAGACCTTTAGCTAACCCTTTCCTGAATCACAGCATGGTAGTGTAGCACAGTCCCTACAGATCTACCCTTCCAGTGTTTAAACTATTTACTGAGTTAGAAAGTTCCCTTAACATCCCATTTTATGTCTTTAATCTTGCCCATTTGCTTCTTAGCAAAAGAAAGAGAGGGAGGAACAGTCCATAGCTGGTTTTTATAGGAACTTTTTGGGTATTCAAGGACTCTTTGTTCCCCTCATTCTTCTGCTTCCCAGACTAAACAAAAGGACAACTGATAAAACATCCTATAGAGTTTACATTAACTCCATCAGCAACTGCATGTTGTTTACATGTTTCTAAAACATCCCCTCAGCCCTCTGACATAGAAGCTGGGAGGACTCATTAAAACAGAAAAGCTACTAAAAACTCACTTGGCCAGAAATGCTGCTTTGAGCCCTGGGATCAAGCTGCTCACTTCTGCACACAAGCCTAGGTCTTTTCTCCAGATCTTTACCAGACTACATCAAAAGGCACCGGGTCAAAGGACCAGGAAAGCTAAAGCCAGTAAATAAAAACAGTAATGTGGAGATCTCAAGAGAGAATTCTCCAGATTCCTCCTTTCCTACCTCTCATGACTTCAGTCCTGCTGTGTGAAACCCTGCAAGGGTGCTCACATGCTCCAGCCAGCAGGACCTGTGGTCCCCCTGCAGCACCCAGGCAGCATCCTCTGGCAGGGTGAGAACCGTGAAGGGAAGCAGGACTTGGGCTGTGGGAGGGAAAGGGTCAGCACAGGAATTAAACTTCCTTATCCTCCTCTTAACCTGCATTAGTATCCTCCTGGTTTCACCAGTGTTTTGCAGGAAGATTTTCATTAACAACCCTAGTGTATTTGCAATTATAATTGCTATGAATTTGCAAGATGTCCCCAGCCCTTGGCTGCTTCAGGAACACTTTTGGTCATTTCTGGTGTCCTGTAGGCCTCTCTCTCTTTATCTCTCTCTCTCTCTCTCTCTCTCTCTCTCTCTCTCTCTCTTTCTCTCTCTCTCTCCCTCCATCTCATTTTCCGCCTTCAAATGTCTTTGCAAGCCCTGGCCGTGATGCTGTAAAGTCTTGACCACTGACATAGCTTTATTGAGGGTTAGTCCCTTTAAGACATACTAAATCTTCAGATATGCTTAGGACTCTTAGGACTCAAATCCAAAAGGATTCCTACCTGACAGCATGTTGGATCTGGCTTCTTTTTAATGTATTAACAGGGAAATATCATCTGTAAATTATGGCTGTATAGCAAAGACTACCCAAAAACAAGTTGCAGAGGAAGACAGTTTGTAACCGACTGTCCCTTTAAAATCAGGATAAATAATTCAGAAAATGTGTGTTTAGTTTTTTCTACATGCCATCTGAAAACAGTAGTAACTTCAAATGATCAAAGCAAAGCAATGAAGTTGAAATACAACCAACATAGAACATCAGGCCTGTAGTTTCCTTACACCAGTAAACTTTCTGTTTACTCATTTCTCCCATTTGTCTGGAATGTCAAGGCTCAGGTCTGTTTAGTACCACTGGCAGCAATGACAATTACCCTTTGATTCATACTCAGTGACTTGTTAATTCAAACAAGGTCATTCCAGCCACACAGGCACATGAGTGCAGACTGAAAACAAACAGGAGCCAGCTAAACAGCCTCTCTCCATCTCCTCTTGAAGAAATGCCATGGGGACATGTACTTGCTATGGGCAGATACAACCTCAGTATTGTCAGGAATCTTTTTCTGGCTCCTAAAACTCTTAATTCTGCCCAACTCTTAAGTCCCCTTGGTGCAACTCTTTTGTCCAAGATCCCCAAAACCAAACAGATACTTGGAAACTGAAAATAATCCATGTAATCAGTTTGTTACTCACATGTTCACACACTTGCAGTCACACACCAGCTCTGTGGTCTTCATGTGCCATACTTGGACTGGTTGGAAGATAACAGAAATCAGAGCAAGTTCACCTCCCCCATCCCATCTAGGGGTAGTGCTCGGAGCAGTTGAGACCTACATTATTTTGAAGGAAGATAGAAAGGGGATGGAACAAGGAGGTTGGGTTTGTCTCCTGTTTTATGATGCTGCATACATGCCCACATGCACAGTCTTACTGAAATCAATAGAGCTACTCACAGTTTTAAAAACTGCACATAGTTTGGAGGCCTGGGGACTTTATCTTGTTTGTTACCTAAAGCTATAAAGATAAAACTGTACCTTCCTGACAGTTTTGGAATTACCATCATCCTAGGGTTAGAGTCTGACAGTTTCTCAGAATATTCAAGAAATATCCCTTCTTATCTCAAAACAATGTGTCATTGATCCAGCTTAGAAAGATAACTCAAGATTGGCCAGTATAAGACTACAAGTACAACCTTCACCGAGGGAGTATTTCTGCAGTTTGAGCACACTGCCATGGAGTCTGGCTTCATCATGTGGTGCAAGCATCAACTCTTCTGCATCCTGCCCTGCCCCAAGACCCACTGGGACCAACTGAAAGACTCCCATTGTCTTTGAAAGGATTTTGATAAAGCTCATAAATCAATTCTCTGTTCTACCTGTGTGCATTTTCCTTCCATTTGTATCCCAGTTAGGCAGAAAAGCTCTCCAAACCAGACACATTTACCAGTAATTTTCCTTTCTTCCTCTCCTGTTGACTACAAACTGCATTATTAAACAGGTACCTTCTTGTCACAGATATTAAAAGGTAGATTTTATAATATAGATGATGAACAAATACTTTGTATGTCTATCACACAATTAATCAGAGGATTTCAGAGAGTTGTGCAAATGTACTGAAGTGAGTCCTGTCCTGCCCCTCACTCTGATTTCAAAGGCTGGATTTCCAAGGCACAAATAGATCAGTGGATGTGCCAGTAGTGGTAAGAAATCAAAGCTGAGAGCCGTGTTATATCTGGCAATCCCTTCCCTGCAGTAATGGGCCTTTTTAGCTTACACTGTAGCCAGCCCTAACAATGTCAGATCACAAGTCAAACAACACCCAGACGTAGCCCAGAAACCCTGACTCAATAAACAGGTGAAGAATTCATCCTTACTCACACAGACTCATTGATGTGAATAGTCAGACGTAAGTATAAGCTACAGTTGGCATAAGGGAAACTCAGAGGCTTGTGAGTGCTGTCATCTAATTCTCTGTAAGCTCCCATGCCTTGCCAGGGTAAGCAGTAGAGCTGTTGTATGAGAAAATATAATCTTAAGGAAATATTCTATAATAAAGTGTACAGAAAACAGACATTCTCCTACTTATAATTCTGTTCCTAATTGCTAACAGTATGTAAAAATACTCCGGGCAGTAAAATTAACTAGGACCTTCTGTTTTAAGTATAGAAACCACAACTGTGGAAGCTCAGCATGCTTTGTGGATACCACGAAAATGTGAGCCTTAATACACTGTAGCTGCAATCTGATTCCCAGCATCTGTCCTCAAACTGGTGAATTGGTGGGGGAAGGGGCCTGCTGGTCAGGGAATCACATCCACATTGTCATTTCCTAAACAAAGAACAAGAAATTGTCCTGTCATACTGTATCTGAGATGACATTTTGCTCTATTTAACAAGTCTGATTGTGACAGTAGATAGTAGAAGCTCCCTAGAAACACTCTGCACAAGTTTAGAGCTTTCTAGTAAATCATCTTGAGAACAGTCCATGAAGACAAGCATCCCAAAATAGACAGTGCTGTTTGACAGGACAACAGATCCGAAAACTTGTTGCTGAAATGCCTGTCTAATCCATCCAGTCCACACTTGGCTGGGAAGATCTACAAAAATGACTCTCCCAGTGCAGTGCCCTGTGCCTGCTGAGCCAGCCTTGCCAGCTAAAACACTGGGGCTGCAGCAGGGCACCCCTGCTGCATGCTTGGGCCTGCCCACTTGCTCCCCAGCTTGCAAGCCCAGCAGGCAATAGAGGAGCTGCCAGCTGCTAATGCAAAGTAATTAATTCCGCCCCCCCACCCCAACACTAGCGCAGTGCTGCACAGAATGAACATTTGTCACATTTTCAGTAGGATGTCACCACCTTTGAACGTTTTGCCCTGAATTAGGCTTTCTTTTAGCTAAATCTCACTAACTCCTTTCACATTTAGTTTGTGTCCCATTCACTGGCCCAAGAGCTTGCTGATTATCACTTTTGCTGACATGCTCTTCCTCTCCCACTGTGAGAGCACTGGTGCAGGGGGGAAAAAAAGTAGGACAAGTTAAAGAAGAGACAAGAGTGCAGGGAGTAGAAAAGAAGTGAGAAACAGGCAAATTGCAAAGCAAAAACCAGAGGAAAAAGATAGTATTTTGAAATAAGAATCAGATTTTTCTCTCCAGAATTCCTGCAAACCCCAAAACGAATGACATGGGAGATTTCTAGGTGGAACAAGAGCACATCTAGGAAAACTGAGATGTATGTTTCTAACTTTGAAAGAAGACTTAGAGAAAAAATAATACTGAAAATTAGAAAGGAAAATGATAGGGAAAGCACATGAAAAGGCAGCTCAAGAAAGCATATATTAGAGCTGAGAAGATACTAGAAAACTAGAAAAGAGAAAAAATTGTGGAATGATGTACATAGAGCTTCTTAAATCCTCAGTTTAGGACATTTAATGTTGGCCTCCTGGCTTCACATGTGGAGGGAAGAGCAAGGGAAGGAGTGGATGCATTACATCAATGAGAAGTCCAGCAGAGCTGCAGATTGCATGGGGTTGCAGCCTTGTCAGAGGTGTCCTGCTTCTAGCTCATGCTCTCCTCTGCCTATATTTTATTGATTAGATGTAGCAACAGTACTTTGGGATAAAAAGAGATTACCAGAGGGAAAATACCCCAACATTTGCACTTAGATGCAGTGGGAGCACCATCCCACCCTGAGGGAAAGAAGCTATTTATGCCTCTGCCTGCTGCCACATCTGCTCCTGTGATAGGTGAGGAGGTCAGAGCCTGAGCCCTGGGCTGATGCAGGCAAGCTGACATTACTTATTTTTATCTATTATTTCATTAACCAAACCCCCTTGTTGTTATAAAAATTAAAACACAAAGGGGATATATTTGGGTCTCAAAGAGTAAGCTGGGAAATGCCTCTTTAATGAGTGACTGCCTGGATCTTAACATGACCCTCCAGCCCTGCATGCAGGGCATGACCAAGAGCCTGCTTACTTCTCTAGCCTGCAGCATAGGTCAGACAAGGGTCAGTATTCAGGTCACAAAGGAAACTGTAAATCTGGCTTTTGATATACTTTTGCCTACTTCAAGGCCAGGCTGGATGCGGCCCTGGGTGACCTGGTCTAGTGATTGGCATCTCTGCTCAGTGCAGGGAGGTTGGAACTAGATGATCTTTAGGGTCCCTTCCAACCTGGCCATTCTGTGATTCTGTGATTCTATGATTCTACTTGTTCTAGGTAGCCTTTTATACATAACATGTATGTGACCTAGAATTTATAGGTCTTGGACCTATACTGCCAAACAATTCAGTTTCCCATCTTGGTCCCAGGGTCTGGTGCTGTAATAGTCTTATTTTACATGTTAGTTTATTTTTGGGCCCTCTTTTACAGCAAATCAGTGCATTTCCTTCAAAACAAACCCCAGAGCTGCTTCCAGAAATCACACCATTCTGGCAGCCTTCCTCTGCTCTTCACCATCCCCTTACACTACCCCAGACAGTATCACTCCGTCAGCCTCCCCTCACATTTTCCAGGCAATCTGAACTGATAGAACACACACACCGTACCTTGAGTCCATGAGTGTGGAGATGTAGGACACATCCTGCTCTGAGAAACATGGATCTGAGCTGCTTTGGACTACCTGGCCTGAGGCCAGGGGTCATTCCCTGGGATGGAGGCCTTTGTCCATAGAGACAAACAGTCATGGCTGGCTCAGAAGATGTACTGTGTCTACTCATTATTTTTCATTCTTAACTCTAAAAGTAAAATATTTAACCTAATTTTACAGTCATTGCTTATGTTTATATTATTTATAATGTTAAGCTTGTTTTCTAAAAAGTTTCTAAAACTTGTTTCTAAACTTGTTTTCCAAAATAAAAAAAACAACCCTAACCTATTCTTAAAAACTAACATTCTCTTTTTTTACTAGGCTTGCATGATTACTCTTCAAAAAAATCTGAGATTTTTAATGCTATTATCACCTTGATGGATAGAAACAGTGGAAGAGCATGTAACAAGAGGTTCTACACTGCAGAGCTTTTAATGTGACATTTTGCCAATTGTGGGATATAGCAAATTGTACAGAGATCTACAGAAGGAACATCTCTGGTATTTTCCCACTGCAGCAATGTCCAAACTCTGATGCTATGGCAGGAGATTGATTTTCTAAGGCTTTAAAGAGGTGTAAACTCTGAGTTTCTGGAAAACAAAATAAGCAAGATTTTTGTAACTGTTACCCACTCCCTTTTCTTTAGGCATGGCCACAGACTCACTGCACAGAAGCACTATTTACACACTGCCATTGGAGCAGGCAGGTGGGTTTTAGTTAGGCACAGACACAAGAGCATTACACAAGAATGGTCTGTATTTGAACACTGCCTCTCCGGCATGACCTGAGCTTTACAGAGACTTGGTTTAAAAATCACAGAAAATGGTACATCTCATGGAGCAGCTGGGGGAAGGGAAGCAGAGGAGGCGAAGCAGATGTGGCTAATTCAGGCTGTTTTACAAACTATGACTCCAGCATTTGGTACCAAGCATATGCTGTATATTCTACTTGAAAGCTGTCTGCCACTTCAAATGAAAATGGTTTTGTATGTGCTGCATCATAAAATTACACAGACACAGAGGTCCACGCTAACTAGCTGTTTACCTCTATGCTTTTGCCACAGCACATAAGTTATAATCAGAGGAAGGAAACTCCTAGGAGATCTGAAGGATTTAATTGTTTCAGCATGCAGATGGTTTGCATTACAGCAAATCGACACAGCTCAAGGTCAATTCACAGTTCAGCAATAACTGCTTTGGCAAGTGAATTTTGTTTGCTTACGCCTCTTCTGGGGAAGGTTAAACTGCGTTCTTAGTTATTTTATAGGTATTTCCAGGCTTAAGAAACACCACAACAGGTGAAATGGGAGGAGCATAGGTTGCCACAGCCATTTCCTTCATGTCTGGTACTGAGCAATTTTTAGAGCAGCTAAATATATCTCTTTCCTACAACATTTGAACACTTCGTTTCAACATGTTCTCTTTTGTGTCACTGACATAAAACCACTCTCTTACAGATGCACAAAGACATTTCCCACAACTCTGATTTTCTTTGCTATGTTCTGATGTGCCACACAACCACTGCACCTAGAGACTGAGGTCTGACACAAGTAGTTACTCTTGCCCTTAGCTATCAGTCTGAGCTGCTCCTCTCTCAGAGGTTCCTGGTCCCTCTGCAGAGGCAGCTCAGCTGTTTGTGAAGCAGCTGCTGAACTGCCTCAGTTTAGGACTTAGATGTTTAGACTAAACTGGAACCAATTTTCATTTATTTTATTATTTTTTTTTAATAGCACCAGGCTGAAATCTGCCACAGTACAGCAGCTGCTTCATCAGCTGAGCCATCCCTCAAGGCGAAATCGAGCTCCCTAAGAGAAAAACAGGCTGGGCACTAGGGCAGGGGGGGACTACTGCAGCAATACCAAGGTAAGATGTCACTGGACAGAGGCTGGAAAGCTCCATCATCTATCTGCTATCTCTTGTCCTAGAGGAGGAGTACCAAACCCTCACATAATCATGGGGCAGCACTGTGTCTTCCCACCTGTGCTTGGTGTCTGGAGTGCCAGACCTGGAGAGAAACCACAGCAACACATTGCCACAGAGAGGTTATGTCTGTGTGACTCAACAGATGTACAGATACATCCCTATGTCCATATGTGCAGGTAATTTAACACTGCGGGTGCTCCCCCCCTGCCCTGACATGCAACCAAATTAGCAGAGTCTCAGGATAATTGAACAATGGGCTGTTCCTCAAGGGCAGAATGTAATTAGTGAACTCCCAGTCTACCTGCAGGCCTCAAAATGTGTCAGAAGCATCACTGAATGTAACATCACAGCTAAAAAGTCCTAAAAAGCTCATAATCTTTGCTGTATGCATTGGGACATCCACTTTAATTTCATTTGGGTCTGAAAGTCCTTTTAAAAATTATCTGTTTCAAAGACCTGTTTTTAAATTAACTTAGAAAAACTCTACAAAACTTTTAAAAAGAGGCTTGTGGCAGGGCTGTGAGGATTTGAAGCAGAAAGGCGCACCGATTCCATGAACTGTACCTAAGAATTTCACATGCCCATCCTGGAAGCAATCTCCTGCCACAACCTCCCCTCCTCCACTGCACTCAGAGGTCCTCAATGTGGCCTTAACATCTGCTTCAGCATCTGCTTTTTCAGGAGGATCTGCCTCTACGTGCTTTGCTGCTCTCAAAGGCCTGTCTGCTATTGCTCAGGCTGCCTGGCATGCTCACCACCACCCTGCAGTCAGCAGATACCCTTACAAGGAAATGCAATGCTTCACCCCCCTCCTCGGTGGGAGTCCAGTTGGCACATCCACCACCGTAAATCTGTACTCCGGCTTCATGGGGTCCATTTAAAATAACTTTGGGAGGCAGAAGGCAGCCTGAGCTTTAGGTCTAATTCTTCACATAGATAATAAGCTGAGGTGCATTTACAGGATAGGGTGTAAAATTCATCCAGCTCCTAACTTGGACAAGAGGCTGCAGGCATCTGGGCCAGAAGGCGTGCAGCTGCCAAAATGAAGCAGGCAGCTGGAAGCGGAGCAAACTGCCTCCATGAACCCTGCCAAGAGATTCTGCAGGTCAGCTATTGAAATGATTTGCACATCAGCATATTTCAACTTTCAGATGTAGCCTTTTCCAAAAGACCACAGCAAGAGTGTTTGTAAATAAGTAGGAAAGCAACTTCTCAGAGAAAAGCAATTTCCTAAAGAATCCATTTCCTTACTCAAACACCGGAAAGGTGGAAGGTTCTCCTAAAACTGGTACTGAGGGCATATCTGTGACATGGAGATAATTACTGGAAGTAACTGGTGAAACTGCCAAATCTGACTACAGTGAAATTGTCAGAAATTTTTTCCTTCTTACTTGCAGCCAAAAACCACAGGTGACTTAAATGAAATGAAAGTATGGGGAAGAATGTGGAATGACCAGGAAAGACTGCTCTTATGCACTGTGCTTTAGCACAGTCTAGAGGATTTGTCAATGAAATGCTGCCAACCATTGGATGATGGCCAATTCATCTTAAAATTCAGGTAGCCAAGGGGTGGGTGGGATGGAGGCAAGCACACTTCCTTTGCATCTAAGGCCCTGTGTCTGCTAATGTCTCTTTCCAGCCCAGGATGCAGGGCAGTTCCTGTATCCAGCTCTGAGACATGCTGTGCTGACTCCCCAGCAGGCACTCTCAGTCCAAACAAGGCTCAAAACTGCAAGCTGAGGACAATTTAAAGAAAAAAGAAGATGGTTAATAGATGTTTATAAAATGTTAGTACAAGTGGATCTGTTATGGTAAAACTGCTCTCACTGGCTCCACTTGACCCTACATCTCCTTTTTCACTGTCTAACCTAATGCAATGATTCTCAAACCCAAGAGTGAGGCTGCCCAGGAGGTCCAGACTGTGTGATGGAACAGAAGGAGACAAGAATAAAAAAATGCAGATGGCTCATGTCAGCCCCTCTTGTCCATTTTCTATTTTCTCTTCCTCTATCAGTGGTCTCTCCTCTCCCCAGCCCCACCATGGGGATGTCCACACACGACAAGCTACTCCTGCATAGCACAGAAGGGCCCAGCAGCAAGGGCATGAAGCCCAGCAGCTTGCGGGGTGCAGGCTGATGTGGGGGAAACTGGGAGCTATGCAGCCTAGCACACCTCAGGATGTTCCTGCTGGGAGACAGACCACAGGATCTCAGAAAGATGGTTCAGCCAAAGGAGAGGATCCCTGAGCTACCCCCAAAGAGGACACATCTCAGACAGAGAGAAGCTATCTAATTACAATTGGAAGTATGGATCTTAGGTATTTCCAAAACTTAACTTCTTGTATTTATTCACTCCAATAAATCATTCCTGTCTCTAGCTATATCTGCTAACTGTGGGGAAAAGAATATAAATACCTCAGTAAAATCAAATGCAGCTATCAAGAGATTTTACTCCTTCCACTCTCATACTGAGTTACACCTGAATTTACCCTATCTGTAATCCTCAATTTTAAGAATTCACCCTTGCTTTCCTTCCCCAGATTATGGGTTCTTCAACAAGTTCAGGAATATTAATAGAAGTTATGGGTAAAGCATAAATAAAAAACAATCAAGTTCCACATAGTGCATTTATTCGCCCATAATACTCTGCAAGAAAGAGATCATCTTCTGTGTGACTGTGAGCAGCAGACAGGCAAATAACATTATTTACAATGTCACCATTTCCAAAAACTTCTGACTGCCCAGACTGAGACATATTTGAGGTAAAATGAAATAGCAGGTTTGCATATTGTGGGCACCTTCCACCCACTAGAAGAAGGAAGAAAAGAAAGCTGCACATCTGAAAACCAAGGCCAAATTGACTTGCTGAAGGCCACATCTAATCAGTCATTAGTAGAGCAGGGACTGCAAATCTGGCTTCCTCAGTCTCAGTTTCACGCTCTAATTCTTACTTCCAACAAATTGCCTTATAATAATCATAAGACCTTACCGATTACTCATATATGCAGATAAAGAAATCCATCTTCAAGTTTACTGTAAAGGCAAATATTAGTCAGGATGGTAAAAGGAAGGTTGAAGAGAGCGCAAATGACAAACTCAGAGTGGAGTGTGGACTGAGCAGTGTTCCTCTAAACACAAGTTTAGGAGTATTGGGAAACCAAAAGTAGTGTTCAGCCTTTCTATACACAGGCCTTCTTTCCCCAGAGAATAATGTTGCAGAATTGTCTGATAAGGGCATTGTGATAGAAGAGCTTAATAAAATCAACTTTATTTTGACCAAACAACTTTATCCTAGAGTCAGGCAGGTGAAGTCAGCCCCTGGCAGGATGCACAGTGCTGACCTCATCCTGCTGCCCCATGGTAACTATCACCACTGCTTTGTTCCCACTTAGGATTCTAAAGCAAAATAATCAATTATGGTATTTACCTTGCTGCGAACAAAACTCTGTCAGAGAAGACAAAGGCTTAGATGGGGACTGACCATGGCTACATACACATATGCAAGCACGGGCAGAGAAAAAGAAGCACAGGATATGATTCAAGCAAAATACCTGAAACAGGCACCTGCAGCTCTCCGTTGGTTCATAAGCCCAGTTGTAGTGTATGTATTTGAAGATCTCTTGGGGTCCCATATTGAAAGTTTTCTTCTCACACATAAAGAAGAGATGATTTTTTCCATTTTTCTCTAGGGATTATCCACTTAAGGCAGGCATGCAGAGATCAGCTGGGTCAGGAGCTGATCCAAAACTCATCCTTAGGAGAGGCCTCTTGGTTAAGAACCAGGTTAAAAGTCATAAAGGTCTGAAAGGTCTAAAGGTCACAGGTGAAAAGCAATCAAGACGCAAAACTACCTCTGGATCAAAAATCTTATCCGGAATATAACAACCATAATGTAAGGTGTGTATCTTGAATGAAGTGATGAAGGGACTCTATCTCATTTTTGAAAGGGTAGTTACATCATTTGTGAAATAAACCTTCAGGTAAATAAAAACAACCACCCAACTGATCACCAGAATATCCTTTGTAGAACAAGCCAAATCTAAAAAGCTTGCAGGAATCTACATTTTGTAGCTCTGTCTTTGTGCTCAGAAGAAACAAGAAACCAGAGGTGCAGGATCCCCACTGGGAGTTATGCAGCAGGACTGAGGGCTTACAATAGCTTAAATAAAATGGGAGAAGGAAACATAACAAAGTGACTATTAGACAAGATCTCCTACAAGTGCTATGAGAATCCCGTATGTTTTGATCCTGGGAGAGCCAGCTACTTCTTCAAACTTCAGATAGAAACAAGAGGACTACTCCCCAGAAGTTTACTAGTATGACTTCACTGCCGCTACTTCTAAATGACATATAACTGGTGACAGTTTCCTTCTTCTCAGTAAGTATATTGAAGCATAAACACTACGTCACTGAGTTTTTACACCCTTATACACACTATTTGCAGAGTAAATGGGGAATGTGTAAGCTCTTATCCACACTTCCTGTAGAGCGCGAGACTGACATGAGACAACACATACAAGAGTGGAGCTTCAGGGTAGAACAAGATCCCTGGGAGAAGGGAAACCACCATGCAGCACACACATGAAGCTAGGGAGAAACAGCTCATGCAAACAGGCAGACTCTTCTGCACTGAGGAAGAGGCCGGAGGGTAGCTTTAAGGCAGCGTTCCCAGTGAGAGGAAGCCATGAATCAGTAAGGAAAAACACTGCCTCCTGTCATTTGATTCCTACTCTCTGGGAAATAAGGCTTTATACCCCTGTGAGATAAACAGGGCTGCATCAGAAAAACATAGGGCTCTATTCTCTACCTGTTTTTCTAACAGCTTTCTGTGGAACTGCTAGTTGGCAAGCTACTTGGATCAAAGACTGGGAACAAGTATTTTCATATCTTCACTCAGCAATGTTATCATTAAAAATAATCAAAAACCACTCCCCACCTTCCTTCCCCACCAGGGAAGGTTTTACATCATGCCCTTCCTGCACTGAGTCAAAAGGCAGCAGCAATCCCTTCTCTGTACATTTCCAACAGCTGCTAATGCCGTAAGTCAACAAAAGAAGCCTGATACTGGAAAAAAAAAAGATAATATCTTAGGCAGTCTGGATTAGAAAATGGGATGCAAGTTTCACAACATTCTGACTTTCTATTCTAATCAGCTCTTGCTGTCATCTTGTTATTTGCTTAGGGTAGGTCTATGTGGAGTGAATGAATTAAGTAGTTTGCAGTCATGTCACCATCCTCAATATTCAGATGCAAAATAAAATCAGCCTTGTGAATTAGTGCACTAGAAAGTGTGTGATATTAAATATTTCTTTGGATTCTCATCCTGCTTGGAAACCAGTCAGCCCTGTGGATAAGTAGATTAGGACAGACCTGATGCAACTGCTGGTAATTCCATAGAGGTCAAGGTCTTTTATGGATATAAAGTACATAATCAGGAAGCCTGTGAAGAAGGGAATAAAAACTGCTGTCACTGTGTTTACCAGTGTATTGCTAACAGAAAGGTGGAGTTTAGTTGCCCATCTGTCATCTACAGCACATGGACTTTTGAGAAAAGTCAGCATTAGGATAGCACTGGGACAGAATTGCAGGGGCCACCGTTCACCCCCCACATACCAGTTTCCCTGCCACTGCTCATTTTCTTTGTATGATGTGAGGGTTGAGAAAGGCACTCAAGACATTATCATAGTTGGTGATTTATCACCCAGAAACTGGGTAACTTCCATGTACAATCATAATCTACAACATGTAACAGCAAAATATCTTCAGGCATGCACATTGTGATGCAGGCAACCAACATCCATTGCCTACACACGCCTCATCAAAACCAACTGTCCTAGTGATTGTTGTCCTGATCTGCATGTTGAAAATCTACCCTAAAGATACGAAAGAAACCCTGCTCTGATCCTGTCACTGAAAACTATTGCAAGCCCTCAGGATTCTGGCTTGTTGCCAGCCCTACCTCTGCTTGCTCAGGCAGAGCCTGGCTAACCCTCATCTCTGTGGGCAGCTGTATCACACTAGACAACCTACACAACACATAAAACTTCATGTTTCAGAGAATCAGTTCTCCTTGAACTTTTTCTCTAGCATGATTAGGCAATGCTATTTGAATATTGGAGAACCACCTGGTATGCACAGAACGTGCAAGCCTATGTTACTTGTACTGAATTTGTAATATGATCATCTGTGCTCTGCTGAGCCTGCTGAGATACTGGGGAGATATTAATAACTTTGAACTAGGAAGAAAATTGCCCTACTAAAAAAATGCAGTTGGTATTTCATATCCTACACTTGGCACAATACAGACAGCAGAAACTGGAAAGGATTGTGGGGAAATGTGTGTTAAGAATAGTCTGGATTAGAAATAAACGGTGGAAGAACATTGATCTTACAATGACAGCTGACAAAATGGAAGCTTGCACCTGGCCACATCACTAGGGAAATACATATAGTTTTCTATGGAGACTATACAAACCCTTGAATATGGAAACATGTAACTGCAAAACCCAAAAGCACTATTTAAATGTTCCTCTCGTCTAATAAACCATATTTTCCTGTAATTTGAAGCCTTGTCTATGTAACTAGAAAATCAGAGCTGTTTGACTGCAGTTGAACTGGTTGCTAAACAACCACTAATTGATGTTCTCTGGCTTTCAGCAGTGTGCTCTGTAGGCAGTGAGCTTGCTACCTTTCTGTTTGAAAGGTCAAGCCTATATATGATCCAAGTACTTTCAATGGAAAAAATCCCCAACAACACCAACTTAAGAAAAAAACCCTTAAAGATAGATTTATTGATCAAAATGTGTGATTTTTAAATAATGTTTAAAAAACACAGTGGTGTAACCACATGGCTCTGGTTGCTTCTGTGGGCTGAAAAATCCCGCCAGGTGCCAACCAGCTGAAGTCCACTTTGTTAAAAATATTAATGCTAGTATTACATTACTTGGTGGTATAATAATACAGGTCCCCTTACCACACGCCTCACCCGGTCTTTTATTTATTGAGCTTTAAGATCCACTTTTAATTTTAAAAAGCCTTCCTTGTTTAAATAAGTCTTTTGGATTCATCCTACTTGCAATATTCAACAACTACCATCAGCCCAAGCATTTATTCAGTATGCTACAGCAAACCTGACAGAATATTCCATGATGTCTACACTTGAGAATACTAAAGAAGTCCAAATATGATACAGTAAATTAGACTTCTTAAAAATGTTGCAATTCATTTATAATCTTAGGTCAATATTGTGCAAAGCTCATTTTAATAACACCCCAGTGAAGGAAGGCTGCAGATGGTAGTGCCCCAAGTCCTGTTGTGGCTATTTTCAAATTATTTTTTGATAGCCTAGGACTATTTTTCTAGTCTGTATAATCTATCAAGGCTTTTATTTTTGCCAAATGGATTTCTCTATAATTAGTCTGAACAATATACAGTTAGAATTTAAATCAGCTTCAGGTTTGATTTAAAAGTTTCCCCAGTCACCTGCCTAACCAAACATAACTCAGTTCTCCTCTTTTCCTTTCAAGTAGTACCAAGCATAACCAGGTCTAGCAGAGACTTGAAATACACAAGACATAAGAACAATGTCTATTGTACAGAGAACATACTACTACCAGGTATTAGTAGAAGATAGCAATCAATAGCTCAATACTAGTTTCATTATTAATTAAGAGCTGTACACACCTCTATCATGATACTTTGCTCTGTGTTGTCAATTTTTTCTCAAAGGTGTTACTTTTGAGAAGAGATGTCAAACTACCTCGCCCCTGAGTAGGAAGAACTGAAACTACTTTCCGTACAAGTTACATTTATCAGTGCCCATCCTGGTCCAAAAATTTCTGTATTTGCACTGTAAGACCCTCTCAGACTTCTCCATGGCAGATTCTTGCATTTTGATACAAGGGGGTGTTATTACCCAAGCCATTTGGGACAGTATATATCCTTGTCTATACTTTACCAAGTGGCTCTGGTTGCATACAAACCTCATCTCTGGCAACCGTCTGTGCTTGGGAAAATTTGAGTGCAGTGAGACCTCTTTGAGAAGGCATGTCATCCTGAAGGAGAAAAGAAATTGTATATGTAGCTCATACATAGGAAATTTCAACATTTTGATCCACCTGGGGTGGGGAAAAAATGGAAGTCCATGTAATGGCTTTGATACTTCTTAGACATGGAGAAGCTCTTAGCAGTGGCAGAGGTGTTGATTCTGTCATGAGTAATGTGGTACACCGAAGTGCTCCAGTCCCTGGCAATATTGCACAGCATGGAAATCCCTCAGAAATCTGTTCACTCCTTTTGCAAAATCAGCAGTTAAGAGCCTGTAAGAAATTCCTTTTCCCCATAAGGGAAACCCTAAGTGCAGATTGTCAAACTATGGTTCAACAAGACATTTTTTCAGGGTTATTTGGAATTTAAGGTGTTCCAGCCACACCACAGCCCCTGTTTTGGTGACAGCACTGTTCACAAGCTATACTGTGAACTGAAGAGCTGATTAGGCTTTGCAAGAACAAACATCAGAAGCTACAACGTTTTCCTGACCTGTATTAAAACAGCATTGTCCAAAAGCAGCAATACTGGCACCGTGAGGAGTGGAAGGGCAGGGGGAAAATGCAACAGTGTATGGGCACAAATGAGCACCCAGTACTGCGAACTACAGCCAAGCCACAAGCTCTGCTGCACTCAGGGCACCACAAGGTCATTGCAGCAGGATGAAGTGCAGTTTGGATCACCTGGATAAAGTAGGAGATATATTCACATTACGTGACCAGTCTAAAAGGGTCTTAGCAATGGTTAAAGCATTTGTCTACCATCACTCTCACAGCAATCAGCTCCCTGTATGGAGGAAGTTACAGAAGTATAAAGTGCCTCATTTCTTTACAAGAAAAGATCTAAGTTGTACCAGCATGAGAATGCCAATATAACAACATCAAACTAGTGCTTTGCCCATATGAAATTATTTTGTTAAAAAATAAATAAATAAAAATTACACTTCAAAACAAAACATTTATCCCAGTAGGAAGAAAATGCACAAAACCCAGGACTAAGGCTTATTAGCAAGTCATTCCTCTCCATAAATACTATAAAGTTTGAATAATTCTGCAAAATCCCTTCACCTTTTAAGTTGACACTCACTGTATGGGTGAGATGCCCAAGTATATGTGTGGTCTTTACAGCTATGCATTTTACTAGCATAGCTCATGCAAAATTAACTGGGTTTGCATGCCATGTGATTTTCAAAGTCATGATGTAGATAAAGGAAAAGCAGGCATTACTTGAACACTGATCTGTTTGCTTCTCACTGGGGACTGTTCTGTGCCAAGTAGTTGACGCCTACATGAGCAAATACTGTGGAGCAACACCAGCAGCTCTGTAAAGCAAAGCAAGTGGTACTGAGAACCCAAAGTCCTCAATATAAACACTTCACAGGTTTCACTTAAGACAATCTGTTTTGCTGCTGTGGACTGAATGCCCATTAGTGGTTGGAGTGAGTGAGGTAGGCGCCTGGAGGCCTCTTCTCTGAGGTTTCAGGAAGCAGCTTAATTTTCATCTGAAAGTGAATTAAGTTTATGTGCTTTAAGACTGCTCACTGATACCAACCAAAACACAGAAAGTGAGGACAACTGGAAGATTTGCTTCCAAAGCACACTCCTGCATCTAAAATCCTACAGACTAGGCACCATCCAGAGAATAAAAATGCAAGAACAATTTTGTAAAGGAAACAGATTCAGACTCTTTCCTACCCTCCGACTCCTTCACTATCTTATGCTAAACACTTACTCAGTTGTATATGTGAGATGGAGGTTCATATTTTAAACAGAAAGAAAAAAAATCACCTTAAGGCTGAGGCTTAAGTCCAGAAAATGTTAGCATGGAAGGGAAAAGTAATTTTGAAAAGGCAGCTGAGCTAGGAGCACCATTTATTTGATTAGGTATTTGTAAATGCCAGCTCTTGTAATGAAGTTTCCATTCAGAAATCTTAAAATTATTTTAAAAAATTCTCATTCCTTTTTTACCTACAAGAAAAGTAGGTAAGTCCTAGAAAGACAAAGTGGTATGAGCAGGTAAGTAACAGAGGAAAGAGTGAACTCAGACCTTGCAGCCTCCAGTGGCAGCTGTGTCTGTGCTGTGCCCACTGGACAGCTGTGCACAAAGAAAATGACTGCACCTAGAAGTAAACATTCCAGGCTTTGTGCATGTAAATGATTGTTGCTTCAAAACCAATGGATGACGGATGCGGAAGACAGCATTTGAATCCTCATCTTATGTCTGTCAATTGTCAGACACACATTGACCCACATAGATAGTGAGGAAAATGGAGATTTGCAACAACTGTCATCCGCAGCAATCAGGCGAACCGTGACTTCTTCCAAGAGGAAGGAATCAGTAGGAAAAAAATAGTTCTTCTTTGATGCAGAAGAGAGCACATGCAGCAAGTTCATCAAGGGCAGTGAGAAATTTTGGTTCCCTCTCAGAAGTTTCTATTGGTTAGGTGTAAATGTTTAAGGGCTTAACATCCAATTCAGTTTGGGTGGACTTTTGGGAGGACAAAAGGTAAAGGTATTTGAAAATGCAAAGAAGCATGATCTAATTAGCACAACACAACCTTTATCACAGCACTAAAGGTCTACGGTCCTCATTATCACTGTATGAACCTCCTTCTCAGGGGACCCTGCTCTGTCTTCAGAAATGTGCTGCTTTGATGCATTCCCTGAACAAAGAGAAAGGTCCTGATGTCAAGGGTGAAACACAAGGAGTGATACTCTCTGATGGCTTAAGGAAGGAAATGAGGAGGCACTCTGTGACCCATTGAAGCTGCTGAGGAATCCAGGCAAGGAAATTTGAAATTACCCTAAGAGGGATTTGATGAGCACTTGGGGATTAACACCAAACCCAGTAAGGTCTTTAATGGTCACAGAAAACCAAGCCCATTTGCCTCTCTGTGGCATTACACATAGCAGCACAGCGTACCAGGGACCTCAAGCTCACTTTGTGAGCTGACTCTACCTGAAGAGGAGCTCTGCCCCCATGCTCTCACCCCCTGCTGTACATGCCTGCTCTGACCCCACAGCGATCCAAACCAACAGGAAAAAACATTTGTTTGTGGGACTATTTTTCAGCCAGTTTAGCTGAAAACTAATTGGAGCAGGAGCAACCCAGCTGGCAGCAGCCAGTTGCAGCTCAACCCAGCCATACTGTAAAATCACAGCACAGGGTGGGAAATTCAGCTTTGCTGGCCATGCCTCAGTGACACATTCTTTCCGAGCAGCGGAGTGAGGCAGGCAGAGCACACTTCATTACAGAGCTGACAAGAGAATGCCGTAATTACAAGAACACGAGATCTATTACCTGATGGTTGGTGTAAGATGGAGCTAAGGTGTCATGTGGAGCAAGGCAGTCCATTAATTTTCCATTCCGCCGGCAGCCCAGGTGCACCAGATCTCGGCAGTGAGCATGGCAGGTGTACTTGCAATCTGAAAAACACACACAGACACACACACGCAAAAAGAAACCAGAAATAGAAGTGGTGGTTAGAAATGAAGTTGCTGCAGGCAGAACCTACGAGTAAGACACATCCTTGTTTGCTACACGACCTCAGAGAAACTACTACCTCCAGACTGAATCTCCCCGTCCATCCGTAAAGATAATAATAGTTACATATTACTGGAGATGTAAATTCACTGGAGCGAAGGTGACAGTTCAGCACACCTCCCAGTGTCACACTGCCATGGCTGCAGTGATGCAGTTTGCTAGTTAGATTGAGGCAGCCTTGGTGAGATTTTTTGCAAAAGGTCCATGCCACAAACTAGGTATTAGCTGTTGTAATGTAAGCATGAAAGGGGCTGTTCTTAGAAAAGACACAACATTTATGATGTACAGATTACCTACAATCACTGCTACATGGCTTTGCATGTTTTAAGCTCTAGGTTCTCTGAAGAATATACACGTGAATATTGAAAACAGAACATGCAGCTTACCTGAAGCCTTAATTAACCTGATAAATCACACAGTTGCCCTCGGGAACAATTCAGGAATTTCACTGGCTGGCTAGCAAAGCCAACTAAGATGGCTACTAGAAATGAAAGTTCATGATAACAGAGTCAGATGGCCTCATCTCTAGTAAGAAATCAGATGATTCACATGGCCTCTAATCTCAAAGAGGGAATCACTTTAACAGTATTTGGAAAACTAACCTGCATTTGCTATGAAGCCTTTATTTCAGACCACATCAGGAAGGAACACCTGGTGCTTGCTGGTTTTCTGTGTAAGTTAGGCAGAGTTCACGATACCACGTTTGTCTAACACTGTATGTCACTTCCTATTTTTAGATATTAAATTGTTTATAATTTTTCCAAAGAGAAACCACTTGTATTTCAACTTCCCATGCTGGGGAACATCATGTTGTTTAGAACATTTCAGATAAAACAATTCAGCCTTTTCCAAGAATGATTTTTGGAGGAAATGCTTTCATTTTCCCTAACAAAACTACACTTAAAAATATTTTTTCCCAGATATATACCAAAAGTTGAATTCTGGATGGTCTTTTCTTTTTGTTCCTTTATCAGCCTCTCAAAAATCTCAGTCCTTGTGTTTGATAAGATTCCCATTAGAGTTCCTGAAGAATAAATTCTTGAAGGTTCCCATTTCCAATTCATACTCAGGTGTTATGGTGCATGGCAGCAGAATGTTCCCTGAAATGCTGCCCCTCTTAGCTAGGGACTGGATCTTTAATGTAAGATCCCTGCACTGGCAGATGGCTTATGGCAAAGCCAGGATGAGAGCACTTCATTAACAATGGCATTGTAATGCATATGCAAAAGAAGGTCAAATGAAAGTAATACTCAAATTTCATATTTTTCTTAATTTCTGAGTTCTTTCTTTTGCAAGTTTTCTTAAGAACAAATGCTTATGAGATCATGCTGTATGTCTGCCCTTCTGTCCCCTTGTAATTGTGAGAGAGCTGACCAACTTCAACCACAAACAGTCTAAGAGCTAAACAAGTTTATATGAGTTTTATGAAAACTATCTCCTGTCTAAAGGAGGGAGACCCAAACTAATACCCATGCTGAGGGCAAGGCAGGCAAAACTCAGCCATTACACCACTGTCTGGCAATGTCTGGACAACCAGTTCCTAAACACATTACCTCCTTGGTGAGGAGGTAACAGGAATGGGGCATAAATCTGTAGGAAACCAGGCTTCACTAATTCCCCAACTGTCTATGATTACACAGATGCATATACTGACCATGCACCATGTCTAAAGGTGCATTTTCACAAATAATATTAGGGAAAAAACTGGTAGCTAAACAGCGTTCAAAACCAGGATTAGTAATGAAATTAGGAAGCATTATCTCTCACTGCTATTTTTTTTTGTCATTTATATTCATTTTAATTTGTGAGTCCATAATGTCATTTTTAAGACAAGCCCATAATTTTTCCCTGGCTATTGTAAGCATAATTGCAAAAAATGCAAACCCTTCATCTCTGAAACTCTCTCAATCATAAACTTGACTTTAATATACTGATTATAAGTTTAATGAGCAAGAGACAAGAGATTTTTTTTTTCTAGAACAGTAACACTTGAACTTTTTTCTATATATTTAGCTTTAAGCACATTATCATGGCATACAGTGTTTCATAAAGGTTCAGGTAGCATCAAATTAAAAATAATATCTTCTTCTGTTCATCTTTTACGGAAGCACTCCCAAAACAGCCATGAGTTCGAAAATTAGCTGTTTTTCTGGAAAGACTGTTTTGATTATCAGATTACAGATTGCCATATTATTCCTGCTTGGAAAGCAGTCAGAACCAGGTGCTCCTTCCTGATGTGGTCTGAAATAAATGCTGTCCTTTGAATTCAAAGATCTGTGAGCTTTAATTGGGCATAGTTGATAAAAGCATTCAATGACATCTAGAAAATCTAACCGGTTTATTTTACTACTGCTCAGACTGTCCTTTGAAGTTAATTATGAAAGTGATTTGTGAATGCATATTGAATATGCAAAATTGTCCTGCATCATTAGGAAACACAAAGTAAGTATATATCTATTACAAATATTATCCTTTAAAACTTTGTCAACTACTAAGACATGAAGTAACACCTTATTATTTATTATTCTACTGCAACGTCTTGACTAGAATCATAGAAAAAAAACTCAGCAAATTTTACAATTACATGAAATCAAGACTACTCCTATCCTGCCTTCAAAAGGGTGAACTGTAAGGCTTCAACATATTCATTTTATAGGAATAACCCCTACCTGATGTTTGGGTTTTCCTCACCTGAAACTTGATTTTGCATGATAGCTTGTAAATAACTGTTCCCATAACTGATTTGCTCCAGGGCAGCACAGCAGAAAGCAAACAAGTAAACAGGCAGGCAACCCAACAGACACTCCAACATCAGACCCTAGTAACTGAGCATTATTGGATCAGGCAAAGGCAGGCAGAGGCTCAACAGCAAAGTGTCTCTATCCTGCTGTGGTCTTCCCTGCCTAGGAAATGTGTGTTTTTGTTTCTGTGATGGCCCAGACAAATTTAACTTCCAAATGGATATGCAAAACGTATGTTGTGCCTGAGCAACTGAAGCACAGGGAAAGTTCAAAGCCAAATTTGTATTATGTTTGTATAATTTATCAACAGCAGTAAGACTGAAGAAGTCTTTATTAGAAAGTGTGAGGAGGCCAGACAATTTGGTCCTGCTACTGTGTGTGTTAGGAAGTTAGCAAGTAAAATCATCTTTACTTGAGAGCCTATGACTTAGTTCCCAGCAATCAGAAGAGAGATTACTGCTGTGCTGGCTCTATGGAAAGTATGTCTGTAAAGCTTCTTGGAAAAATATTCAAACTACCTAAGGTGCTTAATGCTTTAATTCTTAATCCATTTTCAGCCAGCAGGTCACAAAAGGAAGGAGAAAGAAGTTCAGCAATATTTCTCCTGCAAGGCAGAACTGCATTGTATTTCTCAAAAGCATTGATATCAACATCTCACATTTTGGTTTGCACTTAATGTGTATTGTGTTGTTCTCCTTTTTGCTGATGCTCAAATGTCTACATTCTAGTTTGATGCTAATGTGCTACCAAGATCTTTTCAGAAGTTTCACTAGAAGCTGTTAATGGAAACCTGATTGGATAAACAGCCTTCAGAAAGGGTTAAGCACAGCTGCCAGGGATTGGAGACCTGCTCTGACAGTGGTTTTATCTCTATTGCCATCTCACTTCAGCCTGAGATTAAAATAAACTTCATATTTTCCAGTTAGTGAGTCATGGCTGATTTTTAAGGGATCACAGTCATTTCAGATGAGACGGACTCTCCAAGCTCCCTATGGCTATCATTTTCTCTAAGTGATCTCTGTCCACATTTGGTGCTCTTTTCCAGTGGTGGAGCTAGGCAAGGCTTAGATCAGATTGTTCTCCACCAAAGCCCATATCTTCCAGACCCCTGTAAAGATGTGCCTATCCACAAGTACCACCTCGCCACTTAAGTTCTTCTGCTATTTCTCTGTAGACTGCATTCACTGGCCATTGCATAATTCATATGCAGGCATGGCACTTTAAAACATGTTCAGTTCAATTGGTTGCCCTGAGAAGAAAATGTTACATGTCTACATGTGACACAAAAGTTACTTCCAAGTTTAAGTAACTCCTTGGGAAGAATGGTATTTCTGCAAGTTCGTATGTTGTTTGACTTACACCTTTCTGACATTAGATTAACAGAAACAAGAAGGACTTCACTTCTGTCTAGAGAATGAGAATTTCAAGGATCCTCTTGGGAAAAGCACAACATTGCTAAGAAGACACTCAAGGTTTGGCTCCCGTGCTGCAGTCCTACCAAGACAAAAAAGGCACCTCTGGAAGTTTTTGTCTCTTTGACTAATAAGAAATGAATGATATATATTTACACTGATTTTTCAGAGATATCTATACCAGTAGTTGTCATTGCTTTCTGGCTGCTGCTTTTTTTCAACCCTGAATCCTAGTATTGTGCAACCCCAAACATTTACATACGTACCAGATAAAACTAAATCTCTGCTAGACTTGCAACTCCATCTATAACTGCCACAGCCCCACTCAGGGTCAGGAACCTTAGCCTGGGAAATGGACAAACTCCTGTAACAGGCTCTAGTAGGAGTGACACATGGTGACTGAGATAAAAATCATATTGCCTATAGCACAGACCAACAAAATCATGTATTTCCTTATATTTGGACCTCAGCAGAAGGCAGGTGCTTTAACTCCAATACAACAGTCCGGGGCCCAACCTAAAAGCTTACTGGGGTTTTATCTGCAAAGCATCTTCCCAAGCTAGAGTTTGAGTACTATACAAAAATCAAACAAACAAAACCCAAACCTATATTACCAGTGTAAGATTCATTGGTTTTAGATAACAGTTTAGTTATCATCTAGGCAAGCCACAACCTGACTTTGCTACAAAGTCAGGAGGACATTACATTTGCAAAGCAGAAGGGAGCAATCAGCCTTTTGGTAAGAAAATGAGATAACTTTTTCTTCAGTGAGTCACTGACCAAGAACTCCAGGGAGGCCTGAAGGAGAAGATGAGATATGAAAATCAGCAACCTCCATGAACCTGGACTGCCTAATATTCCTGCTGCCTGGGAACACAGGAACCACATCTCTGATGACATGCATCAGATAGTAAATAACTCGGTAATAAATATATCCAGCTTCCCAACTGCAAAACAGGATGGAGTGACATGCATTTAAACAGCTTAAACCAGATTTCTTTCAATTTCTGCTGCTGATACCTTTACAAACTTCTACAATCCTGTAGTCTGTTTTGGAGCTTTTAAATACTTATTTTTGTATCTTAACCTGGTTTGTGCCTGAGGGTTTGCTAGAAAACTGGTAAACATCAAGACACAAGTGTTCCATGGACATGATCATCCTTAACAGCAGGTTAGTGAGACAAACTCACTAGGACTGACAGCCAGGGCAGCTCACCAGCATGCCCAAAGAGTGGAAGGAGACATTGCCATCTAGCTGCACGTTGGAAAACCTCAGATGCAGGAGTTTGCATGGATGTAGCATTTTTGAGAGATCACTCTTAGCCAGGTAAGCTTGCTGGCAGCTGCCACAGGAAAGGTCCCTGACCACTCTTCATGCCAGCAACTGTAAAAAATGTATTAGGAAGGTTAATTCCTATTTTCAGCTACTAAAATCTACCAAGCTTCTCAGATGCTTAAATATCTCTGAGCACCTGGCCCTGAGTGACTGCTTTACTCTGGAGCTGTTAAATTTAATCTGTTTGCAAAGATCCTTTGTATTTTTATCAACCTGACAATAGTCTCAGGTCTTCTCCTTCCAGTGCTTGCCAACAGGCTCCAGCTAAGACTTGTCACAGGAGACTCTTGCACAAACCTGGGATCCAATACAATCAGCCTACAAACAGGCTGATGCTCCTGAGAACTACTACACTTTTTATAGGTAGGTAACACTGTGTGCAGTCCTGTTTACAGTCACCACTCCAGGAGAAACAGAACACCCAGTGTTTGCCAGACCACCCTGAAACAATCACAAACTCTGTTTGCAGACAAGGCTCAAAATGTTTAGTTCATTTAATCGAAGTAAGGGTTAAAACATAGATTTGCAATAGTGGAAACACTTTAGAAAGAAAAGTGCAAGACAAGAAAATACAAGTTTAGATTCTATTTACTTCTAACATTCTCCTTTATCTGTTTCAGCATTACAGCTAGCTGGAGAGCTGGGCCACATCCCCCCTTAGGGTTATCATGTCTTTGGGAGCTCTTAGATCTGTCTGTTTCTGGCAGGCAGCCTGAGGAGTACAGGGCTGAGCTCTCCTTCCCAGCCTGAAATTCCTCCTCCTTTGTAAAGGCTCCCCTGGAGTTAAGTGGGCATGGGAACACCACACAGTCATGCCAGTGGGTGAAGGAGAGGAGACAACTCATTTCCTCCTTAGGCCTTCCTGATACACATACATCTAAGGCATTCTTCAGTTAGTTTAATTTCAGGCTACAGCTTTAAGCTGACTCTGCACGTACAGCCTTCCAAAAAAATTGCCTGAATTGCAATGCATACCTTCAGAAACAAACTCCTTGTGCTGATAACATTCCTTCTGCCCTGAGCTTTGAGACCAAACACGAAATGATGAAACTGGGAAAGAGAGGATTTCAATCAAGGAAGCGTCTCCTCCCTGCATACCTGACTAGTTTTCTGAGGTTCTCTTCTAGAGACACTGTCACATTCTGCCAAAAATCTTAAGATAACTTAAAGATTTAGCAGATTTTTTTAAACACCCTGTAGCACTACAATTCCTATTGACATCCAAAGCTCCAAACAGGAAAACTAGGAGACTTGGGAATAAATGCAAAGACTAGGAAACCATATTCATGCTTTGCAGTAAATGTGAAGGGAATGACTGAGCACTCAGCTACTGTTAGTACCTTTCCAGAGATGAAACCTCAGAAAGACAACTGCTTGTTCCAGTCAGCAGACAGAGCCTAAAGCTCCTACTTCTCCACACCAGATAGGGGTGGGGAGACCAAATTCCTCTGTGCAGTAACTTCTATCAAGGGATTAGAGACAGAACTTCATAGCTATCTTGAGGTATCACTTTGTCCTTTCATGACAGACTCCAGAGAGTGCTTTTGTACTGCTGACACAGCAATACACACACATCTATCACATATAGGTTTATGGGAGAAAACACCTGTGAAAATCTGAGTGACAGGCATTACTGACCACATATGTCAGTGACAAAATCAAGGTACAACAAAGCAGTTGTCTTCCTTCCTCAGTTCAAGAGTAAAAGGGTTATGTTTCTGTAACAGAAAACAAATCTAATTGTCTGTTTCTGATGCTAACAAACTGCAGTGAAATTGTGCCACAAGAAGAAAAATATGCCCTGTAGATAAAATCTTAGATTCGACCTGTCCTGGAAAGCAACTTAGAATAATTTATTCACACTTGATTTCCCACTGAGCTAGTAATTCTTCCTTCTATGCTTGTTTGTATAAGACTGCAGGAGTCATTAGATATCTCTACAAATCACTGAGCAGAATGGGGAAAGAGCATGGGGTCAAGCCCCTAGCTTGTGGCTGGTTCACAGCCCTGCACTGTGCCACACAGACCCCCCAAGAGCTGGGCTGGAAGTGGGCAAAGGGATGGACAGCAGTGGCTGCTTCTCTCTGCCTTTTCCCACTTGCTCTGTAAGGCCAAGCAGCTGGAGAGGGGCTGTGGCGTTGCACTGAGCTACACTTGCAGCAGCAATGTGGTACCAGTGGATATGATGATAAAATAGAGAATACAGCCCCTTTCCTCTGACAAATCTGCATTTGGACCCTAACTACCAATCTAATCCACTGGGCCCAATATATTCTACAAGTTGCTTAAAAGCAGCCCACATTGTCTTTAAATTAAATCATGTTCTCATACGGAAACCACAAAACACAGCAGTCCAGAGCACATGCTGAATTCCCAGTCTCCACAGGAACAGAAGCTGAATGAGGATGAGGACATGGGGGCACCAGCTCCTCACACCTGACTTTCTTTTGTGGCATTTTCAGAAAATGCATTTGAAATCCACCTTTGACAGAATTAAAGACATCAGATTTTACATTCAGTAAACACCTGGGTAGGGAACACATGGCTGCATACACTTTCTGCACTGCAAATCTGATGGGAAGTAACAGAAAAATTTCTGTTTAAAAAGTCAAAAATTGGTCCAAAATACTTACACAGTTCCACTATGTGTCACACTGGTATTTTGGATTGCCACTTGCTCTGACTGTTAGCCTCTTTCCAACATTAAAAACCCAAGTGAATGGTGGGAAAATCCTTCCAACAGTAAAAAAAAAAGAAAAAAAAAAGAAAAATGTAGACTCTCTCATCTGTACAAACCCAACAAAACCAGTGCTTTCTGAGAGTGTTTACTCTAGTGCCCTCTATTGCTGGACCCCCAAAACAGCCAGCACAATGGTAAAAGAAATCAGTTTTTTCTTTTGGTTTTCCTTTAGAAAAATACCTGACCAGAGAATAAGAACTGGGGAAAAAAGCATAGTTTATATCTATCCACCTGCATTGTACAAGAGCTGTGAGTTCCTGAGTTAATAAACTCCATCTTCTTGCTGGAATTAATCGTGGACAAGAGATACCACCTTCAGTTCATGGAGTGGATAGGTTATAGAAAAGTAGTCCTGAGAGCACAGAAGAGACTTGATTTACCAGCTTTACCTGACCACAATATTGGGATTTCTTTCTGAGTTGATGATGAATGATCAATGATCATCCTATTAGGGGAGATAAAACCAGCAATTATATCCTAGCAGGACAGAAGCCAGACCATTAACTAACAGATCACATGACACTGAAAAACCTGAACTTCCTGCCAAACAAAACCTGCAGTCTGTTACGTTTAAATGAGATGAGAAAAAAGTTTAATCAAAACCATCAAATTCAATGAAGCTTAATATAAAAATAGCTGTGCTTGTGCAGATCATCTCTAATGCTGAGTATAGCTCAGTTCTGAGCATGCTTTTGCATGATACATCCAAGCTCAGTCTACGTCTACAGATCAGACTCTAATGTTACATTACCTCTTTAAAACACATAATTCCACACTACTAATTGATTAATGTTCCTCTTCATAAATGACCAATCCACAGCTTTTATTTCAGGTGTTATAGATCACCATTCCCACCCTGATAGTGGACCCTGAAGCAGATGTACTGGAGAGGTGTTCAGTTTAATGCACACAGTTCATCATCCTCTTTTCTTCCTCTTGTCTTCCTAAGAGGTCCCAGGGTAGCAAAGTGATAGAGTGGAAAGAAAGAGCATCTTCTAACTGCTATTACTTGACATTGGCAAAGGAAACAAGAAATCTGGCAGCAGAAAAACAGAAAGTAAAATTGTATCTCCTAAACTACTCCAGAAGAACAAGCCTGCACAGGGTGTATTAGCAATTCCTTGTCATAGAGACATCTCTTGTGGTATGGACATTCATATTGGTAATCCTCATCCAACCAGGAACTGGGCCCATGAGATGAAGTTCAGTCTCTGAACAGATATTTTTCCTTACATTTTCACAGGCTTGTAATATAATCCTAATAACTCTCCAGGTACAAATCAGGATTTTCCTTCAGAACAGAGGCAGAGAAGGCAAAGAGATTTGACTTGTCTCATTTAAAACTGGCAGAGCCAAGGAAAAAGGAATTTAGTGGGATGCCACATTAGTTTCATTTGATGTTCTGAGAAATGGAATAAACCAACATTTTTGCAAAAGCCACATGTCTGGTAAGAGCCGTAACGGATAACCATTATGGAGAAAAGCATACCATGGATTATCCAAACACCAACAGAATGCATCTCCCGTGGAAAAATACAGACTCACAAATAAGTGAAAAATGAAATAGTTATTTAATGGATGGAGAATTACTCAGACGTCAACAATAGTGAGAGAGGTTTACATATTCCCTAGCTTTTACCAGTACTGCACTTGAAAAACACAGTGACAGATGGAGCAGGTTAGACCAAAGATCTGTCTAGGCCAGTAGCCTTCTTGGGAAGAGCCTGCCAGAAGATGCTTAGGGAACATGCATGAGGAAAAAAATAAAGAAGTGACTTTTGAGTGATATTTACCCCTTAAGCCCTTCTACTCTGCAACTTAGAACAAATGAGCCAGAGGCTGTATCTGCATCTTTTTATTTAATAACCCTTGATGTCTCTTTCCTTCATGAATTTATTTAATCCCTTCTCAAATACATTTATGCTCCCAGTCTCCTAAACATCCGGTGTCAGTCACTTCCATAACTAAATTCTATGCATGTGTATGCATATGGATGAGTAGTTTGTTTTAAACATTTTGTTTGGCTATTTCATGGCACAGCTCTGACTTTTATGCTATGAGAAATGGTAAATAATGATGCTGTTTTCAATTCTCCACACTGTTTTTATTAGTACAGAAGCATATTCTCTTGCAGCTGCCTCTTTTCTTAAGCAGAAAAGCCCTAGTCTGAGGGAGCTTACCAATCTTTTTGATAATCCAAAGTCTTACCTCATAATTTCAAATACTACTCTCCCCTTTTTAAGAGGGCAGATAGACCAAACTGCTTCATACAATGTGTGGGCACTGTATGGTTTTCTGGGTTTTCACTTTCTTTCCTAAAAATTCCATGTATTCAGTTACCTTCTACCTCAAACACTGGGAAGAGTCTCTTCAGAGAACCATCCACATGATTAATTCTATTTTCCAAGTGATAAAAGCTAAATTAGAAGCCACTGCTCTAGATGTGCAGTCAGCATTTTCCCCATATGGTTTAGTTCCTATTTACCAATTAGGTTTTAATGTCCAGACACTCAGTTTGACATGTTTCTTCTACAGCCTTCTACAATTAACTTTAACTACCCTGATGACCTATTAACACTGACATCCTGCATCCATCTTCCTTTTTAATTTTGTTAATAAATGCTTTTTCATTACAGACACTGGCACAGCTTCTTCTAGAATTAGATAAATGCACTTCTAAGAAAATCATAGAAGAAACAACAAATATATATATATACTTAAAATGAAAGGAGATAGGAAAAGCACATGTAGAAAAGTTTTTGAAAAGGAGACTAGAAACTAAAATCATGCTTTCAAAACACAAAGGATCTTTAAATGGCACACTTCTATTAATGATCTCTGTATTCTTAAGTGGACATTGGACACAAGCTATTGAATGACTAAAGGGATAATACACTACAGCAGAAAAGCTGCAAGAAACCCTGAACAGAAAAAGGTAAAAAATCAACATCAGACTGTGTGAGATACAGTTAGTTTAAGATTTTGTCAATAAATTCTCACTTTCTGCCCTCTGAAAGAGCCTCCCAATGTAGCTAGTAGAACAGTGGCTCAAACTCACAGAAATCCTCCCTAGCTGAGAGCTGAGACTGAAGTTCTGCAGGCAGACCATACTGGGGCCTTTCAGTACTTAAAGGGAGCCTATAAGAAAGATGGGGACAGTCTTTATCAGGGTCTGTTTTGACAGGACAAGGGGTAATGGTTTTAAAATAAAGGAGGGAAGATTTAGACTAGATATAAGGAAGACATTTTTTACACTGAGGGTGGTGAAACACTGGAACAGGTTGCCTAGAGAGGTGCTAGATGCGCCATTCCTGGAAACACTCCAGATCAGGATGGATAGTAACCTGATCTAGTTAAAGATGTCCCTGCTCACTGCAGAGGGCTTGGACTAGGTGACCCTTAAGGGGTCCTTCCAACCCAAAGTGTTCTGTGATTCTCTTCAAGAGCCAGTAGGATTGGCAAGAAACATGACTACACAAAATCACCCACCTCAGACTGATTAAATTTGGTGTATTTATTTACTATAATGGCTTCAGAGCAAGCAGGGTTTGACACTGGGGCAGTTTTACCAAAGTGAAAAAAAAACAACCTTACAGCAAGTGTTGTGCTTTCCATGTTTTCCACAGGAGATTATGGGATGCTTTCCTGAACAGGTCTAAAATCTGTTTTTCTCCTGTGTAAGCCTGAAAAATGTTATAAAGGTTTAAATCAATGCTCATCATAAGATGACCTCTGCAAGCAGTGAGCATTACTTGCTTTGGAAGAAACTGAAAGAAAACAGTAATAGTTGTGGGATCTGAGCCACAAAACTATCTCAAACTCATCCCTAATTGTTAAAAATTAGCTTAAACACTGAAGCAAGAAGATTTATGTCTCTTTCAAAGCTTTTCTTATATTCAATTGTCATAATATTGAATATTCGTATTCTTCCAGACCCTCTTTAAATCTTGTTACATTCCTGACCTCAGCAGCATCCTCTGGTAATGAGTTCTACAATTTAATTACATGCTGAATAAAAAAATTTCTTTTCTCTGCTGTACATTTGTCACCCCTCACCTTACTCCTCTGCTATAAGACAGAAAATAGAACCTACTTGTCTGTTTTTATTTTTTTGATCATTGCTTTATATAGTCTTATCATAGCCCTCTATGATATTTTTTTCTTCTTCCTTTGCATTTCAATACCCTTTCCTGTCTATATGTATTTTATAATGATAAAACTTCTACTCACATGATGTGTCAATACAAATCCTATGAAGATGTTGTAGGAAAAAAATCCAAATATATTTCAGAAAAATAAAGGCTCTAGAACCCTAAATACTATGTCCCTCAGTTTAAGCCTCTTATAAAATGTTATATACCATTGATTAAACTAAATGCACACAAACATTATCAAGGCATCCTGAAACACAGAGTGATAGAAGCAGAACAAAAGCAACAAGTCTGAGGGTACTATGCAGAGGCACAGTGCTTGTCTCTTGATTCAAATGATACAGGATATCACACAAAAATTGTAACAGAGAATGCAATCTCTGCTCTTCCTAACATATCAAAATCATAGAAGTTTCTCTTCTGTTGTTAAAACTTTCATTTATTTGTTAAAACATAAATGGCTGAAAACTATCAGTAAGTATTACTGAAAGTTTTAATTATCAGCTGGGTTATTCATCTGTGGAACAAGCCTAGGGATACAGAATTGTTCTGCTGGCTCATCCTGGCTGACCCAATCAAAGAATTCTGTTAGTGCCAATGCTGGAGTAAACCCTTGCAGAAAGACAGAGGTAGAGATAAAGTTGAAAACTCTAGTATGCTGGAGGCAAAGATAAAACTCTTTGTGTACCAGGGTAACTAGATGGTCAGTACTGCTCAGATGAGGCTTATGTGTTAGAGAACTCTCTCAGAAGGACAGAAGGGTAATTTGGTTAAGAGTTACCAAAATGTGCTGTCTCAGAGTTAAGGAAGCATTTGAGTGTTTCCTTGAGAGCTCAAGGAAAATTCTGGCCACTCAAGGAAAAGGCAGAAATGTTCACACACTTCAGTCCAGCTAAGGTTTCATGCTACTTGCTGTCTTTTTTAAAGACTAAGCAGCAACTATCAGTGCAAACAGGAGCTGTATCCCCTCCCTTGTGAAAGAAGCACTAGGGCTTCAACTTCCAGTTTGTTACAGACATACTTGATGAGACTGGCTTCTGTAAAGTTATCAGGAGTCTGAGGTGAGTTTTCACTCAGATTTTTTTCTGCTAAAATGTCAAATTTCCACTAAAATCACAATTTTGTGATAATCATCTCATTGCACAGGCAGAAAAGGACACATAAGGGCACTTCTGATGCTACTCAGGCTCAGTTCAAATGAGATGCTAATACATACATTAAAATTATGGTAGAAAGGCAGATCTTATTCAAACCACTAGATGTAAAGGGAGAAAAACCACAAAACCTATTATTTTTAAAGCACTCAAAGTTCACCTTATTTCTTGTTACAAGTCATGGATGCAATTATTCTTTTGTAGTACTGAGGGAAAAGAACTGGCATGTAAATGTTTTCACATGTGTAACTGAGCTAGCAGTTAAAGCTCTCAATAAAACTTTTTTATATTTCTTAGCCACTTATGCTTTCACTGTAACAAAGGAGATGCAGGAATGTTCTGATGTGTTACAAGGACTCATGATGATATGATGTATTAGGAGAACTAAAGATAACCAATGTTCAAAAAGGCATCAATTACAGCTCTAGTTTTAGTCAAGGAAAGTTCTGCCAGACTTTAGTGAGCTGAGGTTTCCCTTGGGATATTTGAAAACCATGGACTCCTTCACATGGGAAAGAGTCACACGTCATTTAGACATGTGGCCCATCAACATTTCTGTGGCAGATTTCAGATGGTATAACTTGTCCTTCCTATTTCAGAGTCTATCTGAAGTACAACACTAAATTGCTCAGCTGCAGAACTGACCCAAATCCCATCCCATACAAATGGAAATATGGTATTTATGTTGTAATACTTGCAGATTTGACAAGGTCATCACTTCAGTCAAAACGGTCCTCATTAAAAGAAAATCCCTCTTATATAATTAGACCTTTCAGAAGAACAGAATGAACTCAGCTTTATAAGCTATGGCACTGCATGTTCCTTCACCCACTGCAAGAATACACCCCAGCCCCAGCTTTAACAGACCACTCTGGAGGGACACAAGAGCCTCTGGGATTTCACGGTGTTTATGAAAATGTTCATCTAAGAGATGCAAATGCTTCTCCTCCAGGACTGGACAAAGATCAAAGCACTCAGTTGTCCTTAGGCACAATGCCTTTTACTAAGTGTTGAGCTGGGCAGTACTGCATTTCAGCTGATAAAATGGAAGTGAAGGACAGTGCATCACTGCTCGAAGGTGCTTGTTGCTTTGTGTGAACAGTGGTACAATGAGTTAAGGTCTTTAGTCATTCTGATCTTCATCCAGCCTTCTAGATCAATTAACAGGTTAAGGCAATTCCAAATAATTTTCTGGCAGGTAATTGAGTCATGTTAGAGCTCCTATATACATACCCAGGGAAGAAACAAGGTCTACAAAAGCAAGACACCAAATATCACTGACATGAATATTAATAAGAATAAATTATATGGCTGCAAGATAATTCTTCATCCCAGCAAGCCTAATGAGCTTTCTATTGCATTTCTAGACTATTTTTACAAGTTTGCCAAATGAGCCTCAGAGAATGGAAAAAAGCAAACAATGCTGGCCTGGAAAAGTTAACCAGCTGAACAGAAATAAATTATTTTTCCCTTTCAATTTCTTTTCAGCGGGAAAATTGTCTTAAGAAACATAGCAGCAGACTTACCAGCAGACTTCCAGAGAAGTTTTACTGTCCTCCTCCTCCTTGAACTGCTCAGTGATTTAGGAAACCAGTAAAAGAAACGTGCTATCCTCCTGATGGTTTTACTCAAGTCATTTCTTATTGCCATAGCTGAAAAGGCTCCACAGCTACACCAGGAACAACAGATACATGTATCCAGACCGAGAGAGGAAAGCCCATGAATACCCACACAGAGTGCACTTGCTCAGAGCTCAGCCTCAGCCAGCACGTCTCAGGACCACCTGTTAGTCCTAAATCCCCTCCCTCTCTGTTACTCTGCTCTGAGCCTTCCAGACCTCCCTCTTCATACAAGAAGCAGCTATATTAATAGATGCTTTGGCTAAAGTAAGACTAATGCTTCAGAGTCTTAACCTGGTAGTGTGTTTCCAATGATGTTAAAGCAAGACTTGTTTTCCACAAAAAGGAAGGGCTCATTTGCTCATCTCTAGTTACCTTTTCTAGGCTACAAACAAACTCCAGAACTGATAGGTGGAAGTTCCCTCTTAAAAGCACTATCCAAAGAAATTAACAGCATATCAGTACTTAGACTACACATGCTTCAAGCATTATTAAAATGTAAATACAGGGATGTTATGAAATAATATATGCCCCTCAAAAGATTATCAACAATTTTAGCACACACTTTTTAACAGGAACACAAACATTTCCCAAGCTTAGTATGATTTCTTCAAGTATGTCACACATTTCTCTTCTGTTTCCCACATTTAATTTGAATTTTTTTTCTTCTGCTAGATCTGGATAGTTGAAAAAACTGAAAACCAAGACTAATGTAATTAGGAAACAAAGATCCTTTTATATAAATCTTTAAACTACAGAAAGTAAGGGCTTTGTTACACTAGCTACATTCACGACACAATAACTCTTCTAGAATTCACAGTGTATTTTTCCATACTAAAATATGTGAAACATTTAACCCCATTTTATACATCCAACATTTTTAGCACACTGCTACTTCTCAGGAGCAAGCTAGATAGATTGCATTTCCTCTGGTCAGTATGTCTCTGAAAACAAACATTTCCATTTAAACTATCTGCCACAATTCTTCAGCTAGTGTCAATGAAAGAGCAGAAGGCAAGACTCAGGCTGCCAGACTTGCCTCTTCTTTGAGCTCCACCCTGTCATACCAGCAGGAATTTAGTAGCAAAGTGACAGTTTTAGCACAAGTAGGAGGTCTGCCGCCCAGTTCAGCACACTGAAGGAGCAGAGTTAAAGGCCCAACAGCTAGCTTGCTTCTTTCAGGAAACAGCATGGGTCTGAATATGTTTAAGAGCACCTGCCAAATTCCAAATCAAACAATGACATTTTTTCCCTGAAATTTATACATATAACACATTAATGAAAATCAAAGCAGCATAAAAAACCCCACTATACTGTTTCAGACCATATATGAATATATGTTACGATGACTAGCTTTATAATTTGATACAGAATCCATATAGACATATACATATGTATAATCTTTAGCAGGATGTGAAGTGCACTGAAATATTATTTTTTTCACTTAGCAGAACACAGTATTTTTGTTATACTGGTATTTATGAGACTTAAAAAAAGTATTCCATAAACCACATCAGAATAAAATAAAACAATATAGAGATGTAAACTAACTTTGCTGATGAAAATAACAAACCCATGGAGGTTTACTCCTCACAGTGTTTAGTGCCTTACTTGAACAAAAAACAGGCAAGAAAGTTGCCTATTACTTTAAGGCAAACAGAACACATCCTATTAAAAAAAAAATAGAAGTCAGTCAAATTAATCTGACAATTAGTGTATGCAACAAAACAGCTAACAAGGATGAGAACATGGACCCGTAGTCAAGCTGAACTGAATAGCGGTGGTAATTACCCTTGCAAGAATTTCATGGCTCCTCCATCACTTCACATTTCTAGGCTTTAGTTATGCCCAAATGCAGAGCTAATGCAGGACAGCCTTTCCCTTACAGCTCATGGATGAGGAGTCTGATGATGATGATGGGAGTTCCTCTCAACCTCAGCTGTTAGCTTCAGAATATGAACCACTGTGTTCTGCACAGCAATGAACTGCTGTCAGCCTGCATCAATTGCATCAGCTGGGCTAGGGAGAGTTCACTGAGTCTCTTCTAAGAGAACTCCAACTGCTTACATTATACTGAAGCATTACTAAAGTTAAGAATTCACTGTATTAAAAAGCAACTACACAAGGCTACATGTGTACCTTTCAATCTACTCTAAGAAAGAGACAGCAGAGATGCTTTCCAAGGAGGACAGAAGGACCTGAAATGTGAGCAGAGTCACACACTTGATCCCTGCCTCCCTTTAAGGAAAAAAGCCATGTAAGGCTTTTTCCTTGCAGTAGATTTCAACCCCCAGGTCATCCTCTGCTCATCTTAGCAGTGTGCTGGAGGAGGGGAGGGAATGATTACTGCCTGTGCTGCTGTCCCACCTGCCTGGGAAGGGAGGTGAGCAACTGTCCCCTCCGCTGTGCAGGCAGCCTCTGACCTCCTACCTCCCTGCAACCGTACAAAGGTCAGATCTCAGCAGGCCTCTGCAAAAAGCAGAAACAGCACACGCAGACTCCACGTGTGTGTTGCCCATCTCACGTGCTCTCCAGTCATGGGCTGTGATGTGTGGCAAGTCACCACCTTGGCAGGAGAGCTGGGCACACCACACTTCTCTCAGCATCTGCCTAACAACCTGTTTTCCACATGGAAACCTATGCACACAGGTTGGAAAGCAAAGAGGTGCTCATGAAACAACCAGCAGTTTAGACACATCATTGTCTACGCCAACCTACAGAGCTGGGCAGACCAGCTCTGAGCTACACCGTGTTCCAGTGGCTGCCTTACTCTAGTCCATGCCCACTGCTGGAGCCAAGAAAACTGAAAAACTCTAAACAAACCCCTGTTGTTATGTAAAATACAGTTAAACAATGTACTGTGAACAATCCACAGTGTCTGACTAAGAATATTCTCTTGGAGTGTGCTGAGTTTACATAGTTTTAAAGCAAATTCTTTGCTGATAAGCATTTGTTGGAGCAATGCAGCGGTGCTGAGATACCACAAAAATGAAGTCTTAACATGAGGAGGAGCACAGATAGTGGTTGGTACCAGATGAGGGGCAGATGTAGAACCTTTTCTATTCTGAGGTAGAACAGTATTTTTCCTCAGTGAGAAGTTACTGCCATTTCCACTACCCCCAGCTCCTAGCAGCAAATGACTGGGGTGAGCAGAGCATTTCATTTGCTTTGACTTAACTGAAACTTCTCCATTTAGTCTGGTTTCTGGAAAAGATCCTCACATACCTATTCACAGTGGGAACTGTGTGTAAGAAAAGCTAAACATAGTAAGGAATATCTGCTTGCCTGCAATAGCAAATGTCCCTATTAGCTGGGCTTAAAACGAGTTTTTGCTTTATTTGTAGATGACAATGTATTTGGAAAATGAGGTGGTATCTTTCCAACCTGTCACAGTGTGGGTATGTGATACTATGCTGCATGCCACACTGACAGGCAGAGTTCAGCTTGCAGAGGTATTCACAAGCCAGTCTTCACAAGGATATCTTCCAGAATGATGGAGCTTGCACTTCCAGAGAAAGAGGAAGTGACTTTGAGACCTCCATGAACTGCTTTGCTTAACTTTTTGCCTTACAGAATGAAATGGACTAAGAGATTTTAGCAATCCAGAACTGGGTTATGCAGAGAAATATTGTATCTATGCAACGGGCAGAACTGAATGTGTGATACGTATTTATCTAGTAATTATAAAGAAAGTAATTATAAAGTAATTATAAAAAACCCTGTAACCTTCCTTAAAACCCTGCTCAGCTGTGTGCCAGAGTAAATTTTATCCAAGAGAGGGGACCTACCTAACTAGTTCCTGGGCTTCAGCACTACCACTTTTGTATGACATTGTCAAGGCACAGCATCACAGATTTCATACTAAAATATAACATCATCATGTGTGACAAAGCTATGCAGTTGCTAGGAAGCTTACACAAAACATAATACACCTACTAAAAGTAAAGAAACAAAAAAACCTCCTGCATTTGAGCTTAGTTCAGCAACATTAGCATAACACTTCCGATTTCCAGCTCAGCTGTTCATCCTCCCTAAGCCAAATAAGTAGCTATATTTGTGAGCTTTCTAAAAAAACTTTTGATTCTCAGCAGCTGCACATACAGAAAAGGAAAATGCAATCCGCAACTTCCAAAACCTTGCCTTCATCTGAAAGATGGAAATTGAAGAACTGTAGTACTCAAATTGATGTAAACAACATTTGTTATCAGATTTAATGGTCTGTTAATTTGCAGATAAATAAGTAAGGTTAAACTAGAATTGTCTAGATGCCTTTTTAGCTGTGACATCAAAAGTATTTCACATGTTCAATCCTCTCTTATCAAGGCTCACAAAAATTAATATAGCAATAGGAAATAAATGTAATATCAAGGTAAAGGAAATTGAGAGAAGAGGGAAAATGTTGAAAACCTTGCACAATGTGTTATGGATGATGGTTATGCCAAAAGACAAAAATACAGCAGGAAGATCACAGAACCTAAACATTGCTGCACATCAAACTGAACCACTACTAGATATGTATCACTAGAAATTCCCCTCCAACATTTCTTCCTGCAAAAACGACAAATTCCAGACACATTCCTGTGATTAGAATGACTTTTTAAGTAAAACAGTATGAAATTTGGACAAAAGTAACCCAAAATGGAGAGGAAGCAAATAAGTATGACTGAGCACAAGCAGTTTCAAGCCTTTTTGGGGCCTACAGAAGTCTCTTTGTACAAGCAGGTAGCTGGGTTTTGTCTAATTGAATTCAGATGTCTGCAGCTGAGCTGGTTGTCATGGCTCCCTTTAGAGTCAGTAGAGAAAGACCAGTGCCTCTTGGGGCAGTTAAGCTGTAAAATCCATGAGATGAACTGCACAATTTCTGGAGAAGTTAGGATGCCACCATGGAAAGCAGATCAGAGGCTGGGACAGTATTAGTCCTTCTCAGCACCTGCTCTGGGAAGGTCCCTCTGGGAGGGACAAGAAATAGGATCCACAGGTTTCTATGGCACACTGAGCACATCTTAAAAGGAAAACCCCGAGGTTTTTCAGGTATATCATCTCTGTGAGGGATGGAGAACAGAAACCAGAATGACTGAACCCAGAGCAGACAACCAACAGCTGCAGGTCTGATATAAACAGCAACTGCTCTGACATAAACACATAGAAACACTCTCCAAATACAGTGGGATTTCAGCTCATTTTCTTCAGATGCTTCCTTAAGTGCTGTTTTTTTAAAACAAAACAGGCTACACAAATTCAGCCTGTCAATTACATCTCATGGTCCTCTGAGGTGAACTGCTTACTTCATCTACAGTCTAATTGGGGAATAACTGGGTTTCCTCCCTTAAGAAGTAAGGAGTAGAAAGGTTTCTTCTGAGCCATAGCTCCAAGTGAACAAATCCTGGATTTTGAGGAAGAAAATCACAGTGTCAAAGCACTTGTTCACATCTGGTTAGTTCTTATTTCACTCCACAATATACTACACTATCATTAAATATTTTCAAACACTGAAAAATAGTATCTCTGTTTCATATTTCAGCACTATTTCTGCTTGATTCTTTTCACCATAATTTGTTGTACTATTGTTCCCTGTTTCATTTCGAATACTTCAGCCTGTAAAATTTGTTATAATTTATGTTCTTTTCTAAATGCTGGAAATATGCAGAGGCAGATAGGACTGGCACAGTACTGCAATGGAAATGAGTGCATGAGAGAGAGCGTTGCTGTGCTGGTCCAGCTAAGCATCAGGAAGATAATGTGTTACTTCCCAGAAACTGCTGGTACAATTGTCATTTTTCATGTAGTTTGGTTACAAGCTTATGATTTGTATGTATGTAGGCTTGTGCACCACAATCAAAGTTGAATATAAGTCTAAAAAGCTAAACGTAGAAAAGAGTACTGCAATGTGAAAAAGAGAGATTAGTATTACTTTCAGCTTTGCAGTAGATATTACAGTAGTAGCAGTAAACTCAGGAAAATAATTGAAGAGTCTTTAGGAAAACCAGTGTTGTACATACACAGTTACACTTTGGAGTACAGGGAAAATAAAACTCAAGGCTAAACCTAGAGAGAAGATCCCGAGTTGCCTTGTAACATGGTTTGACACATAGGATTTGACTCCGCGGATGATAGACCAACTTGCCTGTGGGCTTTGGGTGACTTTGTGCCAAAATTAGTAGACTTCTCAGTGAGAGCTTGCACGGAACTATCACCAAGGGAAATCAGATTGAGGCAGAAAAGAAAATATACGTGCTAAATACTGCTAAAATGGCAAGTTTAATCATCCTAATCTGTTCTGCTTAAAACCAGAGTAGCCTGCTCATCTTTTTTAGGGTACAAGAAAGCTGCAAGCATCCTTTTTTAGATCTCTGCATGTTGCATGAGTGATTATATGCCATTTGCACTTGAGCTTAACAAGGGTGCACCTTCTGCATTTATTCTCTCTCTACAAGAGTGGAATGTTTCTTCTCTTACCCTAGCCACAGCAGCTACTAGATAATAGGTGAATACTTAGAACAGAAATATAAGAGAGAAATACACAAAAGAGATACTGAAGAGCTCAACTTTCATTGTAGCCCTTCTTACTTTTTCCAAGCTCCTACACTTACTATCAGGCTATTGTACCCAAGCTACTATACATGATGTGCTCTTCTTTCACTAAGCAAAATCAAAAATGCATTTGTCAGTACTCCTTACAGTATGAACAAAACAGACATGTCTAGCAGCTCATAAAAGCACCCGACCAGAACCAGCTTAGTTATTTCCTTTCTGTTGTGCACACTGCTGACCTGCACTTAGCTGTCTGGATAAAAAGAGCCACGCAAGCAAGCGGGAGGTTTCTGGTCAATGCTATTTAGTAACACAAGGAAGAGATGACAATAGTCCCTGGACAAGAGCTGAGCTCAAATGCTAGCTTGGCCAGTGACCTCTTGGGTAACCTTAGACAAGCACTGAGAGGTGAAGCGACTTTTTCATTTGGCTTGTAGCACTGCAGAGCAGGAGCTGCTTCTTCCTGTGCAAGTATAGTGTCCATTAAGGACTTAGCATGGCTGAGAACTCCTGTTGCTAACAGCAAATGCAAAAAAAGTCAAACAAACAAACAAGCAACAAAACCACCCATTATCCAGAAAAACGTCAGTTTTAACTTCAGTGTGTTAAAAGCACAGAAGCTAGCAATATGTCAGTAGTATAGAGGCACAATGTAACATAAAAGGCACCTGTATTGTTACTCCCTACAATGCCTTCTTCCACCCTGTGTGTGAAAAGAAGCATAGGGTATCTCCACGTCAAGATGCCCTGGGCAGAAAAAGGACTTCTGCCCACTCACAACAGCAGGAGCTCCCTACTGAGCAGCTTCAAAGGATGTGAGTAGGACAAGTGGGAAAACCATGTGGCATTTTCCTAGCCTTTCAGTATTGGCATCTGAATGGTATGGGGTGATTTTTGAATGTTTTAACTGCAATGCAATCCAAATAACAACAGCTTGTATTCTCTGCAGTCTCTTAGGGTTGTCTGAGACACCCTAACTCTGAAGAACATCATAATTAATTCTTCATGAGATGGTGAGAATAAGAACAAAGAAAGAGACACTCAGAGAACGGGTGAAAGCCTCTGCATATGACAGTGCGTGGCTTAGGGACGAGAAAATAGGATCCACAGTGACCAAGGAACTCAGTGAGGAGTTACTGTTCTCTGCAAACAGGGTTTTAAAGGGCTCAGCTTGGCAACAGTGGGAGCCTTGCTGTAGCTCAGAAGACCACAGAAATGCTCCAAGAGGTAGAAAGAAACCGAATAAGACAGCAAAAACTACTTCTGAAGAGCAAGCTCCATCAAAGCTGCTTCTTGCTTTCCATTACCACACCTCTTCCTCCCTGCACCAGGCACTGCAGCCTCCAGCTCCACCAGCCCTGTGAGCTCCAGCAAACACCCCACTGGAGCACCAGATGACCTGTGCCCCTTCAAACCCAGCAGGGAGGAAAAGAGGGCTTTCTCTGGACTGAGCTCCACTGCCACAATCCCAACTCTGTCGCCTCCAGCTGCTCCAGTCCCTATGGATTGTGAGAAAATTTGGTTATTTTGGATTTAAAAGAAAATAAAGAAAATTTTTGGAATTGTGCATCATTAAACAACTCTCTGCAGAAAGAACAGGAAAGGGAAGCAAGCTCCCATCATCACTGTTTCTAATCAACCCTCCAGTTCTCACTCTTGAAATAAAACTTTCAGAGGCTCCTTGGACCCTGGCGAGTTTTGGTAATTCAAGTTGTAACTCTAGAAGTAACTTTAGCAACTTAACCCACTCATTACAAGTGAAGAAAAATGAATGTGCTAACTACTACAGAGATAGTGGACAATGTCTATCCTTTTCTTTAAAAACATGAAAAAGTATGTCACATAAATTTAAAGGTCAAAAAAATCCTTCTGAAGGCAAAACAAGAAATCACTAATTCCTGTGTTTCCTACTTCCCTCCACATTTTACCCTCATTTCTGTAAGAAGGAATCTATTTCTTTACCATTCCTGACAGGTAGGGGGCATTTAGATAATAAATTATAATTTATTCTAAGAGGATAAAGACTTGGGGTTTTGTTTTGGGTTTTGTTTATTTTTATAGATATTTAAAAAAAAAAAGCCCTGTAGCAAGAGAGCTATACCACATACTAAAACATAGCATCTCTGTCCTTCAACTGCACTGAAGCAGGAGTCAGCTACAGAGTATCAGAGCCAATTTAAAAAAACAAAGTTAGAAATTGAATATGGCCCCTGCGAAAATAACCATTATAGCAGGGAAAAAACAGAAGCCCCCTGATAGACCCTCAAATTGTGCTATACACTTCAGAAGGGAAGGTTGCTCAAAAAAGAAAGTCTGAAAAATGGGTAAAAAAGATGCAGAGAAGGTTCAGTGGACAAAGCTGAAATGACTGCCCAGTTGATTTGAGAGGAAGAGGACACTTGCAGTCTTATCTGCTCCCATGGGCTTCTGCACCCCTGCAGAGCACCTTGCAACTAGAGAGGCTTCTATGCCAGGACAGGGAGGTCTGCCTGTGCACAGATCACACTACACTCAGATAACATTTCACGTGTAATGTCGCAGGTATAGAAAGTAACACTATAGGCAAGGAGGAAACAGGCTGAGGGACATCACTTCCAGCTAGTATTTAAAGGATACCCACTGACCTTATGCTCATCATCTGCACCAGAAATCTGACAGAAATACTCTATTTTTTCCTTTTACAGGCAACTTAACAAATACTAGTGAATCTCTGCTTGCTTTTGCAAGGTCCTCACAGTATTACAGTGTATTTGTCTTCTCATTTCTGCAACCCCACCAACCTTGCCACATAAACCAAATACATACACCAGTACAGATGTTGATCGCAGGCAACATACAGCTGGTAAGAGCAATAAACACTGGTGCATCAAGGTCATGCTTTTAACAAAAGCATCCATCAATTCCCAGCCATATCCCATCACTAAATACTGGAAAGGAACAACCATTTTTTCCTGGTACCTCTAAATAGCATCTGCTTAAACATCTTCAGGAAGTTTGAACCAAAAGTCATGTAGGATCTATGTATGGCTAGGCTTCGCAAACGAAAATCCAGGGAGNGATCTATAATCTTTTCTGAAATGACAAGTACAACATATGAAAATGCCTAGCAACACTTCTGTTTGGTTCAATGAAAAAGTGCATCAGAAATTAAAAGTGTCAAAATTCCAGGTAAAAGAAAAGTTACAGAAATTAACGAGAAAGCCCAAAGCAAGTAGTCCACAATACAATTCTTTTCACAGCCCCACCACTTATGCACACTCAGTCCATGGACCAGACTGTGGGGAAAGTAAAACTGTTCATAAACTATATTGGAAAGCCTGGCAGTATAGACTTTAACCTAAAACCATTAGAAATCCCTCTTTTTTTCAAACGCCAAATTATACAGTAGAACAATGCAACAACTCCAGGGCTCCTACACTACATAATGCTACATACCACAAAACCATCAATATGATATAAAAAACTGAGAACTTTCACTCCAGAGCACTCTCAGATTGAAAAAAATATTGAATAGTAGAAAAGAAAAAACACTCTACACTGTATGTAATTTCCTTGTTATATACTGAAATTGTCCTGAATCTGTTTCAAATGACTTTGTGCAAAGAAGTCAGGCCAGGCAATGCCATTCTGCATCTGCACAGTATCATCAGGTTTTCACCCCAAATAATAGAGGTGAAAAGGTGAACAGCAGAGCAAGTCTGGACTGCTAAACCAATTAAGTCTCTATTGAGAAGGAATACAAAACAATGGCAACAGCTCATATACTACAAAGCATCCTTTTCAGAGGTATTTCATTACACTTGGCTTTCTTCCTGGGCTGAGGTTCAGAAATATCAGCTCTGCCTCAGTTCTTTTCCAAGAAATAACTTGCTTGAATAATGTGCACCTTGTGCACTGCATTGAAACAGATGATCATTCACCTCCTTGACTTTTTTTTCCACTCTGATCTTTCTTCCCTGAGTTATATGAAAGTATTTTTTCAAATTTTAGCAGAAGCCTGAAAACAAACTGAGAGTTACAAACAAAAATCTCATAAAAGGCAGAAAGACCTTTTTTCTTAGTATTTCTTTATTCACTCCAGGGATACCATGTCACTTTGTGATGTGTACCAAGGAGTGTACAAAAATCCAAAGATGACCACCGCCTCACTGCGAAATGATGACAGAAAAGCTTAGCCCCTGCTGAAGCTCAGCTCGGGAATCCTCCCTGTCACTGTGGGGAAGGCAGGACAGAGACTCCCAAAGGAAAATCCTGCTTCCAGTAGGACAATACAGATCTTTTCTCTTAGAAGTCTTCACCTAAATAATTTTAAATTACTCCTTTGATGTGCCCTTTGACTACTTCCCTATCCCAGAAGCAATTTCTCATGCCTTTTCATTCTTACCACCAAATTCAGCAGCTCTGACTCTGATCTTGTCTGAGGGCAATGATTTAGTGAGAACTCACTTAAACTAAAACTCAAATGAGGTAATTTAAATAAATGTAATGTCTATGACTTTGTGACTCAGAATCATAGCTCCCTCTTTGTCTGCAGTGGACCATCTGGATGATGCTGTTAGGTTTTGCTTCTTAGAAAACATAAAAGGAAAGTCCCTATCATTTCTGGCCTCTGGAAAACACAGTTATTTGGGAACCTTTTGGCACTGTCACACCTTGTCAGGCATATTAGAATCTTCAAAAGATACTTGCAATTTTAACCTCAGTGGTAATCTCTGCTTCACGAGGAGTAGCCAAAGGAGGCCATGGCATTTTCACAGAGGCTACTCCAGACACCACAAATTCACTTGAAGTCCTGCACATACCTGCTGCAGTTTTCGAGGCCAGTTTAGGCACATTTTAGACACTGGGTCCAGCTATGTCTGTTGGCTTCCCACAGCAGGGGACATCGTCTCTGCTCCCTTACTCACAGAAGAGCCTGTCACTATGCGTGCAGACTGATGTCTGGCCACAGAGTGGATTTAGCAGCTCTGAGCCGTGAGGGCAGCCAGCACACGTTCCTTCACACCTCTGAGCTGTCCGGACAGCCACTGTTGTCGTTGCCCTCAGCCAATTTTTCAGCCAGATCTGTTCATCAGTCTGGCTCACTGGTGTGACTGCAAACTGGGAGAGAACAGAGGTTCTTGCAGCAATTCTTGGGTGCTTTAGCTATTGTTTCCTTTCATCTCCATAACACTTTACAGCTTTTAAATATTATATTCATGCTAGGTCACAGATGTTGAATGTTTCCTTTGCTACTTGAACAGCAATCTAAGAGAGCAGCTTGAAGTAATGCCTCACAAAAATTAAGCTTGTCATGGAGAAGGAAAAACATTATAAGCTGTAACTGTTCTGAGAAAATGTTATTGGGAGATATATAATCCAATGTGACACATCATAAGAGAAATTCTATACCTCAGCAGAAGACAGTATGAGGTATATCTCCTTAAACCAGAACAAAACAACAGGAAAAGACTGACCTTTCTGGCCCACATTGGGTTTCAAATATTATCTGTTAAACAAAGGCTCAGTGACGTAAATCAAAAGCAAACCACACACCTTAATGTGTCCCTCCACTAGGGATAGCACTAGATTTCCCTAAAAAGTTTTCACCAGCACTAGATTATTATGTATATTCTTCAACTGTTAAGAACAGGAGTTAGCAGGTGAATGGTTTTTTAGAGTACAGCAGTGGTAATGTAAGGGTCATGGAAAAGAAAATGCAACTTTGCCTATCATGAATCAGAGCCTACATGTATACCACATGCACATGGGGTGTGCAATTCTCTCAGACACAGCCACCTCCTCCTATCTGAAGGACCAGAGAGAAGACAGTATGTTTTTTCCCCAGAGGTAGGAGCCCACAAGAACCCTCTGGAGAAGCACTACCTACACATCCCTGTAACATGTATTACCTTCCTGTCGGGTGGAGATGGAGCGCTTTTGACCTGGATCACACTTCACCCATGCTGCACTGTCACTCCGTGCTGTGCCATCACCCCACACTGTGCTGTCACCTCAGCCACACAGGACATGGCTCAGAGCACCCACTCGGCAGCCCTCAGGCTCCAACACTCTGTGTAGGGAAACCCAGGCTCCCATTCAGGCCAGACAAGGAATGCTTCCAGCGCCACTGAAGCACATCGGCTGACACCTGACCTAACCCCCAGGCCAAGTAACCCTCATTTTTGTGAGATCCGCGATCTCTCAGCTCCCTCGAGCCCGCTCCCCACCGCCGACGCCCGTTTCCCGCCAGAGGCCGCAGGCGGGCCCGCCGGGGCGCTCACCCACGCAGCGCAGGCCCTGCAACAGGACGAAGCGGCAGCAGAGGTCGCACCACGTTCCCGCCGCCGCCGGCTCGAAGCGGTGCGGCGGCTCCGGCGGCGGCGGCGCCTCGAAGATAGTGCGGACGTGGCGGGGCCGCGGCGGCGCGGGTCGGCGGCGGCCGCCGTACGCTGGGCCCAGGACAACGAGAGACGCATCGGGCTGCGGGAGGACGACCAGCGCTGCCCGGCCCCGCGGCGGCTTCCCTCGCCTGTCGCCCGGCACCGCCGCCATGCGGAGCGGGATGCGCCGGCCGCGTCTTCCCTCTCCCAGCCGAGTGACCGAGGCGGGCGGCGGGTGACGCCTCACGTACATGACACCTGCGGGTGAGGG
>VWZO01012103.1:51074-184925 GCA_013396975.1 Bucco capensis
GGGAGGGCGCCGCACTGCGCCCGCGTCCTCCCTCGACCCGGTGGCCGCCGCCGGTTTCCCTCAGTGACGCTCTGCCGCACCGAGTCCTCTTCACTGTGAGACGTCTTGGGGAGGAAGAGGCAGAGCGGTGGGCTCTGAAACGCTCCCCGTTCCCGTGGCCAGACGCCGCAGAAGGTAGCTGATGAAACCAGCGCTTTCACCTGTCGTTTTCAAGGCATTGTACTAATCACGTGTGTTCCAGAAGACGTGAAGCGTTTCCCGGAGGTACGTTTTACTACCGTAGGTAAAACAATTAAGACTTAGTAGCGACTTTATTCTTTTGTCTCCCAAGCTGAAGTTTCCACGGTGTCTCTCGGGCGTCAGGTGACCAGCCGTGAGCTCCGCCACTCCCCTCGGCAGCGCAATTATTCTATGATTACCACCTCTACAGTGATTAATTAGATTAGTATTGATTAAGCTCCACCAGTGGACTGCTTCACATCGAGCAGAGACTAGGAATTTTGCCACCAACACAGAGAACAAATGTTACTCAAAATACACATAAGCAGAGCGGTTTAAAAAAGAAAAAGGATTAGTAGCTGTACCATATTAGCCTCTGCTAGTGACTCCCTTGTATAGGACACATTTTCTGGACAGCTGACCAATGACAGCTAAGCTTCAATATTTGCTACTTCAGATTTTAGGCTTCATATCGTACTTCCAAGGAAATAAAAATTATAAGGTAATACTGAAATTAACAGCAAATGAAATTATGGAAAGACACAAGAGTACACAATGTACAGTAAGTGGCTGATGATGTATTTATGCCATTAAGTCATTCATTCATGCATTTCTTCACAATTCATATGAAGACACATTTGTTCAAGTAACAGACAATTAATATATAAGCTAAACCCCCCAAAACAGTAAACCAGCTTCAGGAGGAAGAACCGTATATATTACTTTCCATTACTTCTTTTGGCAAATCATTTGCATGACTGATAGTAACAGGACACTTAGTTTAAGACAAAAATTGATGATACTATACACTAGGCTTGGACTTGAAAAATGTCTTTGCTTCTTAAGAACGTAATCAGTAGATTATGAACTGATTACTTCAAGTTCCTTAGCTACTGCTTAGTTAAAATTGCTTTAGAAAAAGCAATTTTAACAAGATTTCTGATGTATTGAGCAACACTAAAAGCAGCAATGTTTAAAATGAACATAAAATACAATAAAACATTTTCAACCATGTAAAACAATGCTGTGCATACTTCAGTATACAGACTACACTGGTTCTACAACTAACATTGTTTTTCAGACTGCTTCAGTATAAAAGAAGTTGAAAATTATATATTCCAACTAATATGATTTCTTTTAGAATTAAGAACCTTTGAAGTTAGACATAATATTGGGAAAAAAACCAATTTATGCACAGATTGAGAGCTCAATTCTTTTAACACTTATGCATGTGTTTTAGTGATAGTGAGAGACTGTGGGTGTGAATAAACAGTGTACAAGCAGGCATTAAAACACTCCAGTTCAATATGATTCCAGTACTTTAAAACAGTTAAAGAGTGCCATGGCTTACCAGGGGAAAACATGTAACAAACTGTTGCACTCCTTTTGCATAGCTAGATTATTGAGGGGGACAAAGCTTGTGAAAAAAGAAACTATTCATGTGGTTGTAAAAACATCTCAATTCCTTTTTAGTATTTGATTCTCACCAAGAACACTAGAAAGCAGGTCTCAGATATCAAGGCAGTGAATTTCCTGTTCTTTTAACAATGAAAGAATTGATTATAAATTTCATTTGTTTCTATTCAATTTTTTTTTTAAAAATGCAGTGGAAATGTTTGTATTCTGACCTGGACAGATAAGCAGGGAATAAGCATCACAAAACTGTAAGATCCTATCACAGCTTACTGCTGTTTAGTTTATACCTGAATATTTCACCATTAATTACAGAAAATTCTAAATATAGTTGGTCCAAATCTTAGATGTAATACAGAAGTACTGTTGCTCTCCACTGAACAGCCATGGCCAGGCTTCCACATGGAAAGAATGAGTCCTGCAATATCTCCATGCTCTTCATCTGAAACAAGGAAGTACATTTGTAGTATCCAAACAAAGTGAGGGATGTCTTCTGAGGTTTTGTTTGGTTGCTTTCTTCTTCTCTTTTTCCTCTCCTACGTATTTTGGAGCAGACTGTTTCATTTTGCATCTCTGCAATCCAATCCTGTAGTACTGAAAGTAGTAACTACTGACAATGGAAAATAAAATATGTAGTCTTTCTGAATTTTCCACCTAAGTTTGATATCTTAGTTGTCAGTCAGCAGTGGGTGTAGTCCCTTGTCAAGACCTAGGCCAGTAACTTATTTTCCAGTATTCAGTTACCACTGAGGCATGATGCTATCTAGTCTGCTGACTGCCCACAAAGTCTCCTAATACCAATTTTTAACCTTTTTTTTAAAAAAATATATACCTGCAGACAGGATTCTGAAAAAGCTATTTTAAGAACCTGCTTCTCTTCTGGTGTGCAACAAGACTTGAGAGAAATTCTGGCAACGCTGTACTCCAAAAAAAAAATAAAAAAAGAGAGAGAAAAAAATAAAGGAATTTTATACACTCAGTCTGACTACCTAGCATGCCAAACTTTCATATACAGAGCAGTCAAATGATAGCAGACAACATGGCACCAAATATGGAGAGGAACTTAAAAAAATATTGTGATTTTGTTTTCTCAAGTAGAAGTGAACTAACATTTTGGAAGTGAAGGAAAGAGAAATGCATTTCTACTCAGTCTTGTCTGCATTCTTAGTCCCTATTCACACTTACTCAAAAAGATCTCATTTAAAACAGTCGTGATAATGATCACTATCCTTCAGCTAGACTTCAAAATAACAGCAATCATTAAAGGAAGTCCAAAACACCCTTTAAAGACTATTCAGAACGTTTAGAGTTCTGCAAGTCCTCTTGCAAAAAATACTAGATTGCATTCTGGAAAAAAAGGGCAATATTGAGAGCAAACACATGTCCATTTCATAAACAACACTTCTTCCTTCAGGACGTTGTCAGAGATCCTCCAAGGGGCTGAACTCCTTGCCGGTAGTAATTCTATCCTAACATTGACCAAAAAAGATAGATATATTTCTTTTATATTTACATATTATACATATTTACATTTTTCTAATACTACAGTGGGGGGTGGGGGGAACACCTGGATGCAGATTTATTTTCTGTCTTCAACTGTCCCAATAGTATTTTTTTCCCCTTTGAAAAACATTTGCAAGTCCTCTTCAGGTCCTTTGAAAGCTAGATACAGTCCACATTGCGCAGGCCACCGTCCATAGTCAAAGCACCAAACCTAAGATGAAAAACCAGCATATTCTTAGGTGATTACCTAGATTACAGAATGAATCCTTAATTCATTATAATTTATTTATGGGTCTTTCCCTTGCCACATGCCACACACACAACTTTTGTATGCAAAAAGAAGATTGAAGATACTGTGCTGCAAGTATGGGACTAGGCGTGGGGAAAAAAACAAAACCAATTCAGCTTCAAGCTAAACTCAGCTCTACCAGCAATTTATCCTGAAGTTAGGAGATCATTATGTTGATATACTTTATCAAAACTATAGGAAAAAAAGCAAAGTCAGGCTGTATGTGATAACAGCAATACCCTCTCAGGATTATAAGAAATATGTTGGCCTCTTCACTTTATTTAAGCAATCTGAAAACTGCAAAATCATTCATTCAGATTGATCAAAATCATCCAGAGTTGTTAAAAATTATCCCTAAAAGCAGGGAGTTAAAAAACATCACTCTCTATTGCTGCAGCAGTATTGTGCTTAAACTCAGAATGAATCTCTCTATGTAACATATCCTTTTATTAGCTAAACAGAAGTAACAGCAAACAAAAATGCCACACATGTTACAATGATTTTACAGTAATGTTTCAAGGTTTTGAGTATTTTTGATTTTTGTTACAGCAACAGTTAAAAATTTACTGTTAAAGAGATTATAGAATCATCACTACAAAATGTACTGATTTAAGCCCCTTCCTAGTATAAGCCCAAAAAAGCGAAAAACAATTGCTTGCCTTTCCAAAATGTGGTTGTTCTCAGCCAGCTCTTTAACAACCCCTTCCATTTCCTCCTTTAGTTTCTTCATACTGTAGTAACAAGACATGAAAGAATGGTTAGAGTTTTTAAAGGAACAGTTATCTGCTATTATCACTCACCACTACACAGCTTTCAGCAACTTGTCAATACATACTAAAGAAGGGACTGATAACAAGTTGGTCATTTACTAAAAGTGACAGATGATACATCACTGTTGTCCCCTGTACCACCATTTTAGCAATATAAGGATTTTTCTGCAATATAAAATTCTTGATCTTAATACAGCAACCACTAAGTCAATCATAATTTTGTTTTCAATTTGCCTATGTAACAGGTATAAAATATTATATCAATACAATTAAGAAATTCTTACCCAAGAGTCATTTCCACTAAGGTGTTTGAGCTTGGATAGACTGTATTCATTGTATGTTTCATCCCACTGGAAGCTGCAAACATTTTCTGTGGCAGGGCATCTTGTAACTGTACCAGATAAAAAGGAAATATAAGTTACACTACAAGCTGTCATTATGTATCGTGATGTCTACCTTAAAATCCTTCTTTAAGTTCCCCATTGCCAAGGTGCCTCATAAAATCATTACAGTAGTAAAGCAGCTGATACTCCTCAAATTGTGATCATCATGGCAAGTTTTGTATTGATATGACCTATAGTTCCATCTTCTTAATTGTCTTACACTTTCATAGTAAAATCTCAAAAGGAAGAATCATCTATTTGTTATGTTTGTAGATATACTAAGGCAACAGGATTCTAATCAGTAACTGACTTTTGTAGTGCTCCTAAAATGCAAACAAGAACCAAGTAAAAATTCTCCTCTCCACCATTCCTTAATTGCTTTTACATCTATTGGGTACTTTTCTTTCATTTAAATTTCCCTTGCAAAGAATAATAATTTTACTGAATGAAAATGTTCTCATTCTCTCAATTTTGACGTGATTCTGAAAAGTTTGCATCCTGCAGAGCCACCATCCAGATTTTAACAAAACATTTTCGTTTATGTCACCAGCAGCATTAAGTATGTATTCCCTAACCTTGAATATAGGAGTAGTAGTTTTATGCTTCATAAAAGTATTAAGATAATTCTCTAGGTGCTCAGATACTATTATGGTAACAGTTACACAGAACACTTCTCAAGGAAGTCACATCCATTTGCACAGATTTTTTTGGAGGGAACGCTAACACTACCAGAAAAAAACCAACACAACAACGACAAAAAAAACCCCCAAACACCCAAAAACCCAACTAAAACCAACCCCAGCAAAAAAAAAAAACCAACAAACCAAAATAACCCCAAAACCAAGTCAGCATTCAAAAAATCACACCACTCTCTGCACCACTCCAACAGCAGCAATGAAGAGACTATAGATCAAATACTTCACCCGTGGAGCCCTATATTTTAATACAACTGCATTAATGTAAGACTCACTATAAACAATACTACTGACATTAAACAATGTGGAACAGTCTTTTATCTATGCAATCAGTATATATAATTTTGAGGCATTTTACCTCATTTATATAATCCTGGTATTTGGATATCTCTTCTTCAACATCAAAACATTGGTTGGTGAGAGCCAGTAACTGCTTCCTGGTGTGGAGCATTTTCCTGAAGCAAAAAGTTTTCTGTTAAGAGCTTCCTTTATAGAAGTAGTGCAGTGAACATTACTAAATATTAAAGAAATCAGCAGCTTGCCTTGACCAGTCCTCAGCCTTATCCAAAAACGTCTCATATTTCCTGACACATTCCTCTTTGAACAGAGCTATGGCTTTTGTAGCGTACGAATACAGCTTCTGCCTGCAACACAGAAACAACCCAACAGTGTTACACTGCCTTCAAAACCCCATTCCTCCAACTTAACTTTTCTGAAAAGACTTAAATCCCTTCAGCCAACTTTATTCATGTGGTTGTAATGTATAAGAATTCAGCACACTACATGGAGTAATAGCTTGCGTTTCAAAAATACTCCCTACCAGGGAAAAAAAAAGTATTTTAAGCATTTAGTTGCAATTATCTATATACAAACAAAAGGTCAAATATCTTCTCCAAGCCAGTATTTATCTGAGCAGGTATATTTAAGGAAGAGGGATTCTAAATGGACAGGACAGAAATCTTTGTTATTTGCCTTCTGCAGATAATTGGAACTTGCAACACATATGAATAATCCTTTGTGCTGAGTAAAATATATGCAAGAAAAAAAACAGGATTTTTGTGTCACCTTGAATTTATGACAAGAGAAAAAAGCAAGCAGGTAAGGACAGGAAAGCAAAACAAACCCCAATTCTAGTTAGTGCTGCTGACAGTAATCCCAGTGTAACTGCCTTTCCATTCTATGCATTGCACCAGTAACACCAGTAAGCAAGCCTAAGGGATGCTGGGACACTACAGTCTTAACACCTGCTTCTGGTATTTCATTAAGACTTGCATGATAGCTACTGGTTAATCAAATTCTGGCTAGAGTGTAGCTGCATTGTAATCAGGTATGCATACCTATCATTCAACCAGGAATGATAGGGAGCACTACTGCTCCCTTGTCTGTCTAAGTATTAAAAGGCTCGCCTCTGTTGCTAGTAGCACACAGTTCTTAACTAAAACCATTGCTACTTCTCTATGGGGTCAAACAAGTAAAATAAGATGTACTCAGGAATTCAGAGATACCTGAACAAACCCAAGGAGACAGCTGTGGTAATATATCATTATTTAAAACCATGAAAATGAAGCCCATTTATTTAAAGTTACTCACATGTTAATGTGAGGACAGTTTGAGTAGAAATAGCCCTAAAATGTCTTTAATCTGTCCAAGGGAATGCAGTTTTAAAATGAGCTATGGATTGCATCCTTTTGTTTGCCTATTTTCCAACCGTATCCTTAAGAACATGTGACAAAATGACCACTCACATTAAGTTCAGCCCCTTGCTATTGCAGGGCAATGATGCATTCAAGCCTCTTTCAGCATATCAGAATCTGTCTTAGGGGTTTCCTGCCCCTACTGTCCTTTATCTTAAGGCAGCTTCCCCTCCACTTAGCAGTCACTCCATTTAGCTTTCACTATGGGAAAATCAAGCAGTATGGCTCAGAGAATACCAGTGTCTTCTACTTATTAGCTTTCTATCTGTAACTGTCAGCAAAGCCTCATCAGTCACAGCAACAGCAAGCATTTTTAGAAACTTACAGAAGTGGTGTCTAAATTCATATAGCACTTAGCAAAGTCTAGGGAACCACTCAACTGACCAGCCACTGGGAGAATAACTTAATTAATTAAACATAAGCATCTAGCATCATTTGAAATGCACAAGGATATCCTGCCCTGCTTCTGACTGTCTATACAGAAAGGTGTAGGTTTCTCATTTGTCTTATGTCCTACCCCCCAGTATCACAGAGTGGCTCAGATACTTTAGGGCAACTTAAACACTATTAGGCATCTGCATATGAGGAACTGAATCAATCCTGAGACAAGTACAGCAGCATGAGCAGAGCAGCTGTTTACAGCTGCTGAAGAGTTAGTCAGTAGAGTCAGTGGAGACCAGTGGGAGTCTAGACATGCAGGCTACACAGAGACACTTAATGTGGCCATCTCTGAGAAATTACAATTTTAAATAGGCATGGAGCACTGCATTAAAAGTTATTTTGCATGCTGTATTTCCCAGAAGATAAGCTCATTCTAGAATTTCATTCAGCTAGCCCAATTTTATTCATCTGTAGAAATTATTTCCACCTTAGTTACAAAATGACTTTAGTCTTACTGAGGGCTTTTTCCTCCATAAAAAAAAACAACCCACAAGAAAAAGAAAGTACCTCCTATAAGACAGTTATGCTCAGGTATTCACATCTACCTTTAGAAATTCTATCAGTGAATAAACTCCACTGCCAAAAAGCACCTCATTATCATATGGTGGCACTCCTACATGTTTAAGATACTTAAAGGAATTTTTACAAAGCAATCCTAAATAAGTTATAATTTACAATATAAATCAACAGAATGGGTGATTGGCAAAAGCACCTGAAGGACCTGAAAGCAATTGTGGTATTTCCCAAAGGTAATTTCAAAACTTACTTGTCAAACTTGTGAATTTGTTCTTCATTATAAGCAAGCCCTAGGATCAGAGCAGATGACAGACATTACCAGTTTAATTATGTTAGCTGAATTTATGTAAAACTCCACTAAGTTTACCCATTTCCTATATGGTTTTCTTCTCCTATCCTGATAGGTAAAATGGTGATTTCTTTTTTTCCTCTCCAGTCTTGAAATTCACATTTATGAGAGTAATAGTGGTGTTTCATATGGCCTTTAAGATGGTATCTCACTTAGAAAGACCTACAGGCATACTCACTGTTGCTGACTAACTCTCCATTACTACCACAAATATCCTGGTAGAACAAGGACTGACCTGTATTTTACATTACAGTTTATGTTAAAAGTGAATCAAATAAGTTTACTTACTTCGTTCTGCTTTGTCTTTTTTGAACTGATAATAAATATCTGTGATGGAACACAGCAGTGCCTGCAGCCTTTCTGGACTAAAGTAACAAAAGGAAGAAAATGAGATATTTTATATATAAAATTAAGTACCTATTAATGAGTTTTATGAACAGTTACTTACTTTCTATCTTTTGGATGCATGCCTTCCTGATTTGCCCAAGCATCAGCCAGTAAACCACCAGGAGATAGTTTGGTTTTGATATCTTGAAGACTAGTTTCTATTGTGCCCTGAGAGCTGGAGAGCTATGTAAGAGTAAAAAAAAATTCAGTGTTACCACTGGGTAAAATGATGTTAATACTATAGACCCATTTGTTTCCCTGACCTTCACTGAAGAAATACACCCAATTATCTGTCTAGGCTTTGCTAAAAGCAGATAAAGCATGGTAGTATTTAAGAAAGAATCACCTTTGATGCTGTAATTTCTGTTAGATAATATTTCTTTTTGTTCATCAATAAGTTTCTACCTTTCATATATTCCCTATTTACTTTCAATTTTTCCTTACTTGTCTGGAAACAATGCAAATTTCAAAGCAGATCATTCTGAAGTGTATTTGTGTATGCATCATTTTAGACAACCAATGAAGCAGTTTAAAATTCTTTAAGGAAAGGGAAAATAAAATGCATTAATGTTTATAAATTTTACTTGAGTATTTTAGAAAATGAGAACATCTTGTCAGGAACTTCTTATTTTCACTACGTTGGGCTAAAAAAAGGATTTAGCCAGTTTTATCCACATCTCAGTAAGGGCATTTTAACAAACTCAGACAGTCTATTAATTACTTTGAAAATACATATTCACCCCCAAAACTGTGTTACTTTGTATGTGGCTTTTTCTTTAGAAACACTGTTCTGAGAATAAGAGACTTTGCAAGATACTTACACGCAACAGTTTTGTGTGAATCTCTGAAATTTCATCCACTTCAGATGCTTCCAGGTTGATCTGCATCAAGTTCTCATATCTGACCACAACAAAAGCAGTTAAACAGAAAATAAACAAGCAGTGAATACACTCAAAACATTCCTTGAATCTAGAGTGTAACAATAATTACCTTTTCTTTTGTACGAAATACACTATCTGTCAAGGAGCAACCACAAACCACTGACAACCTTAAGCAGCCATTACTAATGGTCCAATGGGCAACAGTGAGATTCTGTGATACAGACTTCTGCCAATTGAATTAACCAAAATAGAAAAAAGTAACTTAACATTCAGGCACTTTAAAAAAATGACAGAAGTAGAATTTCCTGTACAGTTTACTTTTGGCATCCCTACGTGCATGCACTGTAATCTAGTGATACTCTTAACGTAGCTTTGGTTTTGGGGGTAGGGTTGTTTTTTTGTTCCTTTGTTTTCTTCAGCTGCTCTATGTTAATATTTCAACATTATAATCCCTTCCATGCAGAAAATCCTAAGAGCTTAAAGCTATGAAAGGGGTAGTGTTTGAAATTATCCTTAATAACCACACACAAGCAAACTCAGTGACAAAAGCACTAAAGCAGTAGTGAAAGGAAAGCTATTGATTCTTTGTCCAGGCTTTACTGAAGGTTTTAAAGTCAAGAAGTGCAAATGAGTTGAGTCAGAGAAGAAGCAAGAAAAAGAACACATGGAATTACTATTTGACAGCAATTACTTGTTGACGCTAGGTTACGTGGCAAAATTAACAGTCTTAGTTGCGTAAAGCATATTACTAAATCTGCTTTAAGCCACTGCCATCAGAAAATCTATGCTACTTCACATTTAATTTTTATAGGCAAAACCCATGTAAATAAATAAAATGTGACATACTGCTGTCACTGAAGACCATAATGCTTTCAGCGTAGTACTTGCACTCACATTTTCTCAGCTTTCTCAATGTTTCTGCTGCAGAAATCCAGCCTGATGACAACCTCTGTCTTTTTATGAACCAATTCGCTGTAATCATCCTTGATTATTTCACTAAAAAAGTGAAGCATTAGTCTATAACAAAAGTATTCAACTGTCATCAGTAATACAATAATATACCTACACTAATAACTGCTAGTAAAACTTGCTTTCAGTTAGACATGTATTAGTACAATCCTCATACAAAAAGATCTTGTGCAACTGCTCAATTGTACCTGCATGCTATCAGAGGTTAGACCTAAATCATCCACAAAAGAAATTGCAAATACCTAAACCTTATTGTCAGAAAAAAAGATTTTTGTTTCCTTAATGACAGAAAGAAGAAAAAAATCAGAAAGCCTATTCATATTCAAGGAGTAAAGAAAACCTCCAAAGATACCACACCTTGAGTACTGTGATACAAGAAAGATATCAAGGTGCTGGAGTGAGTGCAGAGGAGGCAATGAAGCTGGTGAAGGGCCCGGAGAACAAATCTTATGAAGAGCGATTGAAGGAGCTGGGACTGTTTAGTTTGAGGAAGAGGAGGCTGAGGGGAGAGCTCACTGCTCTCTACAACTACCTGAAAGGACATAGTAGAGAGGTTGGTGCTAGTCTCTTCTCACAGGTAATTAGTGATAGAACAAGAGGGAATGGCTTCAAGCTGCAACAGAGTAGGTTTACACTGGACATTAGGATAAAAAAAATTCACAGAAAGAGTGGTCAGACATGGGACTAGGCTGCCCAGGGAGGTGGTTTAATCATCCCTGGGTGTGTTTGAGGGTTGTTTAGATGTGGTGTTGGGTGATATCGTTTAGGGGTGAACTTTGTAGAACTTTGTAGTGGTTGGACTTGATGACTTGATATGTATTGATAATCAAGGTGTAATGAAGCCTAAAAGGGAGTTGGACTTGATGATCCTTGTGGGTCCCTTCCAACTCAGGTTGTTCTATGATTCAATTAAAAAAAAAAGGGGGGGGGGGGAAAGAAATGGAACCAGTTGCTTACATTAGCCATCGTATTCCTTTCCGCATCAGCTCCTGGTAAAGCAGCAAAGAACTGGCAACTCTGCAGGCATAACATACGATACCTGTTACTGCCTAGGGGGAAAAATAAACAACATTAGCACTAATCTGGCATTCTCTTAACAATTGTTTTGAATCAACTAATCACAACTAAACAACACAGATTAATAAAGTAAAGAGCAACACGAAGATGGTAGTTTAAAATGCTTAGCTTTGCCCAAAATTCAGTCAGGAGATAACAAAATACTCATTATGGAGGCAGAGCTAAACACAGTAGTGAGATTTTCCAGTTACACTGAAATATCTGTTAGGGATGAAAATAAGTCTCTTCTAGGCAAAAATAATGCCACTTACTGTAATGATTTATTTAGATTTCTGGAAAGTCACAAGTACATTTCTTCAGTAGTTTAGGGATTAAACATGTACAGTAGAAGAAAATGACACATTTTTAAATTCTAAGGCTAGGGACTCTCCTCATTCACCTAATTCCAGTTACAAATTTGCAACATTATTTAGAATTGCAAAAAGTTTCAGAAATGATAATTCACAATATTTTGAATAAGTAATATCAACTGATGACTTTCTGTTTATTAATTTTAAAGACTTCTGGTATTCAAAGAGACACACACTTTCAGGATTACCATGCCTGAATACAAGGCTCCTCAGCTGCCAGTATTTTACAGGCACAAAGGCAAAAAGCATGGCAATGTATACATTGAGTAATTTTAGAAAAACAACCAAAAGAATGAAACATTCTCTACTTGTCTCCCACAGATTCTGAACACTTGCAAGAGAGGCAACAGAAATTCCTAACTTCTGCTGAGTCCTAGAGACTCCTCTCTATTGAGAGAAAGATGAAAGTTATTTTTCTTTTGTTAGGTTTTGCACCATCACCAGGGATGTAACAAATCTTCCAGATAACTTCAGGGCTCCGAAGTGGCAGGCTCCTTTTCTCCCATCACTAAATTATGCAGTAACAAAGCACTTAGACTCTAGAAGGCTCTTTTGGGGGTTTGCTCTTTTAAAAAAAATATACAAACATATATTGCATAACATGTGTGGCTTTAATATACTTTTGGAGCCCTTGCTAACAAATACATTCCTGTCAATCAGAATCCTCACTAGCACATTAAAAATAGTTTCATTAATATTATTAATCTGAAAATCAAGTATGTTTCATTTCAGTATCATTACCTGAGAAAGGTGTATCAATTAAAATTGTAACTACTCACTTTAGCCATACTGGCATCTCCATCCAAATCATAACGTTGATGTACTTTAGGAAGCAAAACTGAAACATAAACCAAACATCTGTATTTTGTTATTTTCCATAAGAGATTTCAAAAGGTTAGCCTGTTTCCCCTCTCCACCCTGTACAGTTTCTATGCATATCTACATGGATTTTCATCCAGTCTGTTACTGCCAAGCCTTTTGATTTTGCATAGTTTGCCAGTTAGTAATGGAACAAAAGAACCAGCTTAGAATTATACTCTATAATGTTCCTTTCTACTTGTTAATAATGCCATGCTCCAAAAATATTCAGAACTCCATATGCACAATATCTTAACACACAAATGCTCAGGTTCACAGCACTAGGAACATGACAAGCAGCTACTGTTTCTGTGGAAATATGCTTGATACCCCTAATATTTGAAAAAAATTGAACTTAAAACTTCAGGTATCAGAGAAAATTTCCAAACACTATTTTTAAAACATAACAGACAAAACAATAATTAAATAACCCAAACTATTTACGAAAGATAGCTATAAGAAAAATGACTTTCATATACCTTCTTCATAGATTAGTCCAACAATGCTCACAGCCTCCCTGCTCACTACAAAGATAGGATTCTCCTCAGTTGTTCTGGGGAAGTGCTGTGCCAATCTGCCAGGCTCTAGTATTAAACGCCGACCTTCATATATCAGTTCTTGATTCTGAGATGGTATTTTTGTCTGTTTGTAGACCAACTCATGAAATATAGCAGCTCTATAATACAAATAATATATTCAGTAGCATTTAAGACTCGCTACAAAAGTTCAACAATTCAGAATTTGTATTACTTCAATAAAAATCCCTTTTACTTCTGATTAAGAACTAGTTTTACATATAAAGCATTTGACACATAAGCAGAACAAAAAGTAGCACACTGCCTAAAGCTCCAGGTTGCTTTGTTACAAAAATAAATGCTATTTCCTGAAAAATATCAAACATCCCTTTCTACCTCTGATTTTCCACCAAAGCACATCTGTGTAAACAAAATTTGCTTCAGCTGAATTCTGAAGGTCAGTGAAAACAGGAAACACCCGATGAGAGGAAGGAAGCAGTGAAAGCTGAACAAAGTATCTGGAAAACTACTTTCTAAATAACTAACACACAAATGTGGGAGGTGTTGGTATACATTAAGAACACAGACCCACTGTAACACATCGAGGATTAACTCTGTTCTGTCACTGCTTAAGACCAAGTTTAAGATCAGTTGGTTTGACCTTCAATGGTTGTATTTTTGGTCAACATCCTTCAATGACTGTGACTACACAGGAGAATTACAAGCTTTCACTTCCTCAGCTAAACCACCAAGGAAAGGCTACTGAATTTCTAACACTGGTGATGTATACTAGTCACAGTACTGTTTGCCTGAATAAGAGCCAAGTAATGAAAACAGAGAGAACACTTACGTATTATAGCTGTGAATGTAAACTTTGTGCAAGGTCATCTGTTGTAGTGAAAAGATGTGGATTATAATTCGGTGCAGTACGTCACTCGTCTCTGCAAAGAACTGATCAAATCCCCAGCATTTTTCCTGGTCTGCCTCAAGGATATTCGCAAGGACAGGTGTAAGCAGTACTTGCAGACCCCTAGAAGATGCCAGGAAGAGATAAGACAACTTTGATCTACTGAGATCTTTTCATCTTGTAACCAAGTGCAATACTTCATTTCACTCACCTCATGAATGCAAATCTATTAAGCCTTAAAGAATACTCCAGTACTTTCTCCCCCTGCCCACTGAACAACAAAATATTCAATGGTAATGTCCATTGTTTTTCATTAATACACATACTTTTATCTCTTTCCTTTTTAGGCTCAACTATCAAATATGTTTTCCATGGTATGTGACAAATTTCACAGGCACTGGAAAAATGACATGCCATTTTAGAAGTCTACATTGTAGAGCTACAGTCACCTTCTATCACTGCTGAGCAGTAGGCTTTTAGCCAGCTCACCCCACTCACTTAGCACAGTTTAAAACTTTGAAGGAAGCTATCGCCATTTATAGTTCGCTGGATGACCTGCTTGTGTGAGCACATCATGTTGCTTTCAATCAGAATCAGCTGGGTTAGCAAAAGACTCATTTAAATTGTCAACACTAATAGAATTCATCCTGATTGAGATGGGGCTAAATAAGTACTCCATGCATGCAGGTCAACTGCTGCAAAGATTCACTTCAGATTCACTGGTGCTCATTTGTAAATTAGCAGTCATAAAACTATTTGGACAAATGGGAAATAAAACCATTTGATAACTTAATAGTAGACCCCGTTGATCTAGTGAAGAGTTCAAAGAAAACAAGTGCAACAGTCAGATCTCTGTTTCAAAGACACAGAGAATTTCCTGAGAATTTCCAGTTCCCTGAGAGAACTGTAGTGCTCAATCAAGTAGCACTGAAACACTTCATGAGAAGTTCAGACTTACTTTGAAAGACTACAAGAAACAGGCATGTCCCAGCTCCACTCAATTGGTCCATTTTCTGCTTTTTGTATTCCAGAAATAGCACCAGAAGGCTTTCCAGTGGTTATTTTATACCTGCAATATATTATAAAAATAATAGAGACTTCAGCTTCTACCTCTTAGATATACACATAGGTCTGGTAACTAATCCTCAAAGGGGTATCAATAACATAAACCTAAGCAACAGGTTGGCTTAAATTTGTAGATCTAATTACTTGCAATCATCAGGAAGCTTCACTTAGAAGCTGTCAGAGTGGCTAAAACAGTAAACAAAGAAAAGGAAACATTTTGGGCTATGATGGAGAAGCAACTTTAATCTACGTCAGGTTTGGGAAAAATGAGGAGAGTCTTCAGGCATCAATGAAGGAAGCTGAAATTTTTTCACAAGCATTAATTAAGCAAAGTCAGATTTTCAAGGCAGTTCAATGTAAGTATTTACATTACTAACTTCTGTCATGTTCCACAGCAAAAGATGACATTTAGCCACCACGAAGTCAGACAGGTATAAAGAAGGAACAGGAGGTGGGCTCTGAGAAATTCCTTTAACTTGGAAACACCTAGCAATGTGGATAAAATTAGGCATTGTCTAACTCTGTACTGAAGAGGCTAGCATTTCTCAAACTGAATCAGGAGCAACAAGCTTTTTGCAACAGAAAATTTCAGTTTCTCTTTTTGGAGGATGAGGTACATAGGAAACATACGTTCCTTGATTACTGCTCAAGCAGACACAAGAATGCCTGTGGGATAATCAAAGCATGAACCATTTCTTAAAATAAGAAAATGGGAGTCAGCTTTGCAAGGAGTACCAGAACAGAGCTGTTACTGGCCCATTAGAGTTCCCAAGTACAACCTTGCTTTAGTTTTTAAATGCAACACACAAAACAACAAGAAAATAGACATAAACTCCAACCAGCATGTTGTAGACACAACTACTATTTCCCATTCATGAGCTACCCCTGTCATCTTCAGCCACAGTCCATAGAATCATAGAATGGTTTGGGTTAGAAGGGACCTCTGGAGGTCATCTAGTCCAACCCCCCTGCAGTGGGCAGGGACATCCCCAACTAGATCAGGTGGCTCAGAGCCCTGTCAAGCCTCGCCTTGAATGCCTCCAGGGATGGGGCCTCAACTATGCTACTCAAAAAATGTCAGCCTCATGACTTGTGCATGCATTTCAAGACTGCCTGGGAAGACAATCATTCAAAGCATACAAAATTTTGCAGCACTGAAAACCCATTTCAGAATACCATCATTTTGCCTGAATATCCAAGTTATATACACCACACTGCAACTGACCAGCCTAGTGACATGGTGAAGGAAGGCTGTGTGGGAAAACATCAGTATTTTATTGGAGGTCTGATGGTTAATTGAGGTCTTCAGGTGCCACACAGTAAAGTCCTTGTTGAAGCAGAATGTTTGTAAAGGTTATGGCTGGAATAGAATTCATTTTCTTCATAGTAGCTCATATGGTGCTGTTTTGGATCTGTGCCCAAAAGAGCACTGATAACACAGGGATTTTCAGCTATGGCTGAGCAGTGTTTACAGAGTGTCAAGGCCTTTTCTACTTCTCACACTGCTATGCCAGCAAGTAGGCTGGAGGCAAGCAAGAAGTTTGAAGGGGACACAGCCAGGACAAGTGACCCCAAGGGAAATTCCCTATCATATGACACCATGCTCAGTAATAAAAGGTGTGGCGGGGAGCAAAGTGTGCCAGGGCGGCAGCTGTCAGGGACTGACAGGGTATCAGCTGGCTGGTGGTGAGTAACTGAAGGTTTTTTGCATCTCTTGGGTGGGGATTTTTCGTTGGATTTTTTTTTCACTTATTTAACTGTCTTTATCTCAACCCACGAGTTTTCACACTTTTATCTTTCCAATTCTCTTCCCCATCCCACTGCAAGGGAGCGAGCAAACAGCCATGTGGCGCTCAGCTGCCTACTGGGGTTAAACCACAACAAAGTTAAAGAATGTTTTTCCTTAAATATTTTCACTATTTTAATGTTTACTGTATGTGTGTAGGATTTCTTGATAAAAAGTATTGAATGGACTGACTTAATTTACCAACAGAGAAAATTCTCTTTCTAAATTACCTACATCACTTCCTTGTTTCTACGAGGTCCTTCGAAAGGTCGAAAAGGCAAACTCCCTGTTGCAGCATGGTAAAAGGTCACCCCAATGCTCCACAGATCAACTGTTGCTCCATATTTTTTCTGATGCTCTTTCCTCAAAACTGCTCGTTCATACATATCAGGATGCTAAAGAGAAACAAACAGGAAAAAAAAGAAGTTAAAGAGTCAACCCCCAATCTATCATTTCACAGCAAGGTAATTTGTCATTCTGAACTTTCAGCTCTTTAATCCAAAAGCAAAGTTAGCTTGTACCACAGAATGTCCTTGTTACTCTAACAGTATCACAAAAGTGTTCCTAGGTATGATAGTCACTTTTATTAAAGGTGTGCAAGAGTATTTCAAAATTAAGCTAAGATTGACTACCACAATAAAACACGGCTATAAAAGAGAAAGCCATTATTCCTCCAGATGATTTTGAAACAACAGAAACCAAATTGGAAAAAGATCCATAGCAGAAGAGAGTATCAGTTACAATACTACATGAGGGAAAAAATGGCAAGAAGAAAATTATGCCCAAGATGCTTGTGTATTGATGCTTTTCTGCCTGCCTCTTTGGTTAACTAAAGATACCAAGTGAATCTTGACACCTGACATCATCCACATAGCTCAAATACAAACTGAAAAGTATCTGTGGAGATAAAGGCAAAGACATTAATAACTAAAATACTGTTCTTCCTTTCACATAAGTCAATAGGGGAAGTTGGACTTGGAAATTAATGAAAGGCTACTATGCGCAGATCAGCAGAACAATTGGCATGACTCAAGGTGAAGAAGGTGGAAAGTTATAAAAATAATAAAAAACTTCAAATACTAATTCCCAACAGTCCAACCTTTACCTAGTCAACTCTCATCACAAAGGGCCCTGGGCTTCAAACATTTCAACAGAAAGTGAAATCGTATGGGCTTACTAAATACTCTTCCGTGCCATAGAGAGAAACAAATTGTTCATCATCCTCAAGTTCTCTTGCAGCACCAAAGTCTGTAAGTTTGTAAACAGACTGCCCATCTTCACCTATAACACGCATGATATTGCCTGGTTTGATGTCACGGTGCACGATTCCATTCTCTCGGAGATGATTCATCCCAGCCACTTCAATAAAAACAATAAAATACAGCATTTATGTATACATCTTGGCAAAGACTGCACAAGCACTGAATTGTAACTGAGACTAGGAAGATATATGGGTTTCTTTTCTCACTGGGAAATGGGAATGAGAAGGGACATTCAATTAGCAAAAAGACCAGGACCAAAGAATATTCTAAAGATTTTTGCCTTTTTTTCTTTCAAGCAGGTAAATGACAGTATTTCTTGCTCTTTGCAACATCTTACCTCCAAAGTACAGCAAGAAAATTTTGTAACAGGCAGATACAGGTAAACCACATTAGTTTTCTAATTTACTTTTCTGAAACTAATTATCACTAGGAAGGAGTGCAACATGTGACAAATAATCTTGAAACAAACAAAAAAAGAATTATAGCAATGCTTCAAACAGAAATAGCTTCCTAATGCAGCTACCTGTACCAAAACAGACACAAACAGAAGATGTGACTCCATATGACCATATTAATTTGTTCAATTTGTTGACAGTCACTCAAATTCCTCATATCTTGCTGTTTCAAGATAAAACAAGCATTCCTTTCAGTCCACAAATTAGACTACAGAACAAAGTTTACATACCCACGTCTCTCAAAACAATTAAGAACTCAGACTCTGGTAAACCAAAGGCATTAGATGGCTCTTCTAAAACTGTATATAAACTCCCACATGGACAAAATTCCATGACTAGTACTTTGTGTCTAGTCGTTGTCTGAAAAACATGAAAGAAGATAAGTCTGTGACTAATGTGAAAACATCAGAAATTATATATAACTACAGGATCTTACTTTCAAACAAAAGAAAAATAAAATCTGTAGGTATATAATAAATCCCATTCCGGTGTTCTTCAGAAGAAGCACAGGTAGATTTTTATATTGGTTCATGTATTCTAACTTGGAGGGGAGGGGGAGATAAGAAAGCCTCAAGTTCTAGGGATGTAGAGAGGGTTGACAGCAGCATTGATAGTTTGAAAAATGAGAAACTACATACAAAGGAGCAGAGAGCAGCAATTGTCCCTCTTTCCTCTTTACTAATCTCAGCATCTGGGACATTTCAACTCAGCATCAGCACAACTACTGCAATTCACGCTAACATACAGTTCTATGCATCCTATGTCATTATTTTAATTGGTGGCAAAGCAAAAGCATAAAATTGTCAGGATTATTGAAACAACTCCACCTATCTGTATGTATCAAATAGTCATACACATAGACATCTTAAAAATCCTAATTCAAGATAAAGCTTAGGATAGTGGGTTCTCCAGATGGCTTTGGAGAATCATAACCTGTGCCTAAACACTGAAAGCAAGTATACTCTTTCAACAACAACAACAACAAAGAAAGAAAAACACAAAACAGTGGTGGTTGGGTTAGAGTATATCATCAAATATGTTATCATTCTTTAAAAATGTAACTTTTCTCTCTCATTAAGGATAAAGCAAAAAGACAATTACTGTGGGTACTACCATGCATCTCATATCATAACTACAATTCATTACCTCTTCTTCGATGGCAAAAAATTTGACAATGTTCTTATGATTTAGTTTCTTCACTACTTCAAACTCTCGCATCTGAACATCCACAGGACGAAAGAAACTTATACTGTTAAATACTTTAACAGCATATAAATCTCCAGTTTTCTGTTCAAAACAAACAAATTACTAATCAAACAGAAGCTTAAGATTATAAATTACACACACTCATTATCCAAACATTCTGAAATCTTCTGTTGAGCATACAAGCATGCCCAGATTAGAAAGGGTTCAAAACAGTATTTTGTGTTAAGATGGGAATTAAGATTCTACTAAAAAAAAATGTATATAATAGTTTAGTTTAATAGAGACTAGAAGCAAAGAGACAAGCAGAACGGAAACTCAGCGGCAGCCCACAAAATATAAGTACTTTAAAAAAAGAATAGGTAGAGTAAGAAAAGCTGCACATATAAAGAATGATCCATAAACTTAGCTAAAAAATAACTTTTTGGCAAGAGGTAAACCACAAATCAGCTTGTTTAAGTTAAAGAGTCAACTTTCAGATGCTGTACGTTGCTCTCATTTTCTTTATTGCTGTTTATACTGATAAAGCAGTATTTTGGGTTTTATGGTGTCGAGCGTAACATACCACTTGTACAAAATCCTGAAGCAATTCAAACCCCCATAGTAAGTGACAGGAGCACAGTCATGAGCTTCATCAGAGACATAAGTTTTCAAGTGGGACTAAGTCCCAACATGCTCAGGCACTTACAGAACCAGCTGAGAGCACAACTCCTGCTCCTCTTATGGCAAAGTACCCCCCTGCATCCACCCTAAGAATAAGCTTATGTTGCCAGTCTTGTGTGCAATAGATTCTTTCCAAGGACAAAGCCTTCCTGTGCTTAGACATGCACTACTGGTGCCCAGGCAAAAGTTTTCTCCCATTGACAATGAGCTGCTGGTCATGCACTCAGAGTAGTGAGGGTGATGAGAGATGTCACCACAAAACCATAAGCTTTATAGAGAAATCATTCTGTGTTGAAATTCACTTACCCAGAAAAGCACATTAACTGCTTAATTATTGCTTAGTGTTGCTTCACAGTTAAATGTGGAACACAGAAAGCACTGTAGCTTATATATATCTTCATACTGATTTCATACAGACTGTAATTATTATAAAGGAATATTACTTTCACAAGGCTTATCTTCATTTTGGGAGATACACCATGAAATTCATAGGAACAGAATGACCTACCCAAGTAAGGCCATTTTAGCTGTTTATTCAGGTTACAACATACACATCAGTATATCATTTACATGGCAAAACTGCTCAAAGATATACTATTTTGTACGGATTACTCAAGGTATGTCACCAAGAAGATAGTGTCCTAGATGTGCATGAAGCACTGAGTTGCAGACAAAGACTAACAGCAACTTTATCCAACATGACAATGTTAAGAATATTTCACTTACAGTACAAAATCATAAAAATCACCAAAAAATGGTTTTAAAAGAATGGGGAAAAGCTATGAAAAGAGAATTTAACAAAGACAAAAATAACATATGTAATAAAAACTGACAAGATTTTCATTCTTATATCAATTCTTAAGCAACGAGTACTTTTTTCCATAAAACTGAATAACAGAGGAATGAAGAACTAATAACAGTTGATATTTTACGAAGACAAATAATACAATATTAAAAACAAATCCTCAGAAATAACTGTACAGAACTCTAATTCAATGGATGAATAATACAAATTTAAAACTAAGTATGAATAGGTACAAAGATATATTTGCTTTAGGCCTAAATCCTGAATGTTCTTTGTTTCTTTCATGACACTACTCACATATGAAAAAATTTCCATTTTAGATGTTACTCAGATTAGTAAAATTCTTCACGAACCTTATGACGTCCCCGGAAAACATTTGCAGTAGCCCCCTGTCCTAGAATGTCAGACAACAGCCAGAGGTAATTTGAAGTGCTCTGCATCTTTGCTCTCTGATTAGACAGTTTTCTTTTTCACCTTAAAAACAAAAGGTTAAATATACTGAACTATAATTTTGAAAAATAGGTGAAAGTGACTTCTTGTAATTAGAAGGGAAAAAAAAAAACAACCAACCAACCACAGCTCTGAAGACATACAGAAATAATAAAGAACAATTAAGCAGGCGAATAAAAAGTGAAACCGAAAGAACAGGGATACATCATCTCTCTGCATCTGAGGTCTTTACTCCACAACTCTGAGAAATAAACTAAAAAAGTCAAAGCTTTACAATCCCTTTTCTGTTGTACACAGGTGTTTAAATGACACAGTAACAAAACAAATAGGGAAGAGTCAAAACACCTGTACACAAAGTCTTTTGAAAGTAAGCCAGACCTGTAATCAAACTCCATTATTGGTATAGATGCCAAAGAAAAGACATTAGAGATGATGGCAGATAAGTATACAGATCTTTTAGATCACTCTGACTCTGGAAGTCGCACTTCAGTACAGTTGTAAAGAAACTGGACTAACTACTTACAAAACGCTATTTTTATATGATCTAGAAAGAAGTCAAAATTAACAAAAGTATTTTCAGATACTTGCTAGAGCCACCAATTAATACTGGAAGAAACTGACATTTCATTTCTAAGATTTCACATATATATCGCATTGTTTCTAGAAAGACAGCCTGGCTTCCCCATCCTCCCCAAAATGTAAACTGTCAGATACTCAGGTCTTCACAGATTCAAAAGAAAGAGAAAAGTTTGAGTAAATTAAAACATTAAGAAAACCCAGTAGACCTGCCAGACTTCCCTCATGCCAAAACAGCAGGAGCTGCAGATGAGTATTTTACCTTTTTGCTTTAATTAAAGTACTGATTTTACCATTAAATCTAGTGAAAAGCTCTAATATCAAAGATGCAGCTTTCTGGATATAAATAATATTAAGGGCTAAACAGCATCTGGACCAGAGGAAGGTCCTACAGCAGCAGCCTTTCCTGACAGCCTGGTAGGGGACCCTGCATTTGCCTGTTAATTGACAAGAAACAGTTAAGTGATAATCAAGAGAAACAAAATAAGCCTTTCTGCAACTACTGGAAGAGTTGCAGGAATTACCAAAATACCCTGCTTTGCCACAAAAGGTGCAGCCTGAACCCATAAGAAGCAGCACGCACTCCCAAAGGCCCAAGAAACAAAGGTCATGCCTGGCTCCAGTGCTGCTCATCATCCTACTCTCTTGGTGTTTCCAATCTGTAACAGGGGAAGTGGACTTGGCCTCTGTCAGGGATGGCAGCTTCTGGAAAGCTACGGAGGGCCACAGGCTCGCCTGAGCAATCCAGCCAGCCCCACACTGAGAAACGTGGGGTATGGAGAGCGCAGAACCACAGCTCATCTCCAGCACAGGACAACCTTGCTGAGGTGAAAGTTTAACAACGCTTGGCTCTTTTTGTTTTTTTCCTCTTCTTATTACTAAAGTAATTTTGGCCGCTCACATCACCAGCGACCTGCTGACATTCATGGGCATAAGTCATCGAGGCCGGGGAAAGTGACAAGCCCAACCAGGCACTCTGCCAAGGCCGCAGGCCGGACGCCGCCTTGCACGGCTCTGCTCCCCTTACCTCACTTTCCTTCCCGCCGGCCTGGGGCCACTCCGCGGGACGGCCTGCGCAACGGGGCCCGCTGCTGCCTCAGGGGAGTTCCGCTGCCGCCCGCGACCCTCGTCAGGAGTCGGCAGCTCCCGGAAAGGCCCTGCCGCCACTCCGGGAAAACGGAACTACCGAAACAACCTCGCCCGGGCGGCAGCGCGTACGGAGCCGCTTCCCCTCGCGCCACCGCCCACCTCAGCTCGACGCGGCCTCCTCGCGCGCTGCCCTGCCCTGCCCACCGGCCCTAGCCCCACGCACCGAGCCACCTTCTGCCCTGCCTGCCCAGCGCCCTGGCCGCTTCCGGCTTCCTGCAGCAGCGCTGGAGAGGCGGGGCGGCAGAAGCACCGCCTCGGCGTCTGGTGCCTCCCGGCCGTTCCCACCCCGTCCCCGCCCGGAGGCGGCTTAGGAGGTGCTGAAGTGCGGGTTGGCGCGGGTCGGCTGGCAGCAGCCGGCTGACGGGGCGAGGTGGGGTGTAAGGGAACGGCGGCGGTCCCTGAGGTTGAGTAACCGCGAAACAAAGAAACGTCAAAAAGTGTAAGTAGTATTTTCTTTAAAAAAATGGTCACTCCGGGTATTTGAGCTGGTGTGGATGTGTACTGGTTTCTACTTCTGAATAAACCAAACTGTTGGCTCCAACTGTTGATGTATTTTGCAACTGCCCCTTTTAAATCATAGCAACATTCAAGCTGGATGGGACTTCGGAAGGGCTCTGGTCCAACCACTTGCTCAAAGCAGCGCCAGAGCTGACTTCAGACCTGTCTCCCTAGGACTTTCTTGGTTGAAGAACTGGAGTATCTCATCTCCAATAGCATCCTGCCCCTGGGTCTGGCTGCTGACCACTCCCACAGCAGTTAGCAGCCCCTGTGCTTTCCCCAGGTCTTGACTCAACAAAGATGATTCATACAGTTCACGATTCAAATTGTCTTTTTTTTTTTAATGGTGTATTGTAACATAATCAGTGCTCCTTCTTCAGAAGGAGCATCTCCAGCATTTAAACATTTCACAGTATGATCACAGGAAAAGGGTATGTTTGACTATTAGAACAGGAAAAATAGACACCAAAAAGGAAAATGTTACAGTTTCACCCTAGAAATTTTTACCTTGCTTTCTTCCACTTCAATGCATTAGTAAAACTTTGTGTACTCCCCCCTCTCTTGTCTTTGGATGCTCATTCATGCTCACACATTCAGCACAATCAATATAAAAAAGGCAAAAGAAACATGCCAACTGATACATTTGGGACAGAAGTAGCAATACTCTACTAAAATATCTCTATAGACCATTGACCCTACTGAAATACTGACATGAACACAATTCTTTCTTTCTGCTGACATCTTGCACGTGCGAGACTGCAACACACTTTATTACCCAAGCATCAGAAAAATTGCCAGGTTCTACTCAAACATAACAGCCAGAAGGCTGAAGAATGCTGTAGCTTCAAAAGATTTAACCAAATGATTCAAAAAGACTTAAAATTTAACAGGATAAAATTTTATTTTTTTTAATAAAAAAAGATAGAACGAGGTGCTACTTTAAATGAAATCATTTATTAAACCAATCTGTTTTATAGGAGGTATATATATATTTTATCATTAAGACAACTTCAATGAAATTACTATCTACAAGAATGACCTTTATTTTATTTTCATGTCACCATATATGAACAAATGAATTTTATATCTTATGAAAACATTTTACTCAGTATCAAAAATGTACATGTTTTAGTAACCATTGCTATGGTCTGAAGGGATTTTTACATTTAATTTCAAAAATAAGTGTAACTTCATTGCTGTATGTGTTACAGCATAAGCTTAAATAATCCTATACATAAAAGGATTGTGTAGGTATACAGATAGTTTTTCCTGTTATCACATACCTTCATTATTTGAGACAGGTGGGAGATTTGCATTTCTCTTTTTTGCAAAAGGCTAAAATATGTACTGATGTGAGCACAAAGCAACATTTCTTAAGAACAAACCAGTCTGAATGGCACAAGAGTTAGTATTTTTATAAATTAACAACCAGAGCTCTAGATTATGGAAACAGGTACATAAGATTCCAGTACTTTCCTTACTTAGGGTTTCGCTCTCTGGAAGAATACCTGTTAAAAATGTATTAAAAAAAGAAAATTAAGACAAAGAAAATACAAGAGATGGAATGGCTGAGGTGTAAGATCAGTTTGACAGAACTAATTTTCTTAACATACTAGGCTCAAAGATGTGACTTGTGCTATTCAATTACACTCATACCCTCAAAAATGAAACATTCTAACACAATCTCTACAATTAGAGCACCATTTTTGCCATTTCATCTACTAAGCAAAAGCCACAAGAATATCAAGCTGTTTAGGAGATGGCAAGGTGCTGAGGATAATGAAAATTCTACAGATGTAGTTTTGTTGTTGCTCTTTGTTCTTTCTTTACAAATAAGTGCTTTTAAGATTGGAGATTCCCCATAGCTAAAAGCTATTAAATAATTATTTCAGTATTTCAGTTTACTTCAAGTCACTACCACAACAGACTGTATGAGAAAGTTTAATTGAAATTAGAAGCTACTTAAAGAAAAAATCTTTACCTTTAAGTAATTTTTAAAAACTTTAGCATCAGGCTGCTGAAGTGCTTGACAGAACTCCTGTAAGAGAGAATAAAGAAATACTAAATAAATAAATGCAGCGACAAGACAACCTGAGATATGCTAGGAACACACAGAATAGCTTGTATGCAAATCCATTGATACTAGTTTATATTTTCCCTAATGTGCAACCAAAGAGTGTGCTATGGATTAAAAAATTGCAATAGGCTATGATAGGCCAAGTGCATTCTGGGGTGAAAAAAAATTGTACTTTCAAATACAGGATACTGCATTCACTTTTAACTGAACAGACAGAAACAGGACTATCTATGAGGACTGCAATCAAGGAGATTCTAAACCTTTAACTTCTCCAGTAACTTTTGGTAGCTTTGAAATGAATACTTGAGACAAACATTTACACTTAAGTATTATCTACACACTGACTCTAGATGAGAGCTAAACTTGTCTGTCACTTGAAAAAGTTATGATCTTACATCAGAAAACATTGGGATGCCAGCAAGAGATAATACTGGATATAGATTTCATAAACCACTTGAAAGTTCTACAGTTTAAGTCTTATGAGTATAATTGGCTCCTAACACAGCAAACCCAATTACTACAGTATCAAAGTAGCTGCAATTAAAGTTAACACTGTCATTTTTCATCTAACAATTTCTTCATGGCAATGCTTACCCTAAGGCCAGCAATGCCTCACAGTGCAAGAATGGTCAGGGGTAGTTCCACCTTTGAGAAACCTCTTCCATTACTCCAAAATGGGCACATAAACCTGCCACACTTAATGTTGTACATCCTTTTTGACAGCAGAACCAGTGCTATGGCTTAAATTTCTGTAGTGCTACAGCCTTTATCATCACGTGTTCTATACATTCAACATTCTTCATTCTACTTTGGAGTTATTACTCTAAGCATTCTGATACTTTTTCCTCAAGTTAAAATTTCAATTAAAGTAGCAATATGGCTTAAGACAGTCACGTGCAATGGACTTTTTCGCAAGGTATGCTTGCAGTAAGTTTATTCTGCTAAATTAATCCTATTCTGATATACAACATGAAAAGTTCTATTGATAGGAGGTTAACTTTTTAACCTCCTATTTAACATTTATGACTGTTAGAGTTTTCCAAGTGTTTTTTAGGAAATCCTACCTGAATTATCTCAGGAGCTACTTGCAAAGAAGGCAAATACTCTTGCTGAAGATACTGAATGCACTCAGGACCCTAAAGAAAAGCAGTGCACAATTTGTTCATGTATATTTCTGTACAAATGGGAAGCCATAGCACTATACTATATGGCACAAAAAAATTTGAGAACAGGTGCTCTATATGACTATTTTACAGAAAAATTATGCATATCAAGTACCAAATGCTCATGTTATTCTCAGCTATTAGCAAGTAAGATTTCTCAACCTTGGCATTAAAGATTCTACTCCAGTTGGGTACATTTAATAACACAGAAGAAAGCATTGAAAATTGCATGGAAATAAGAATTACAATTGAGCCAGTCAGTTTGTGATATCAACTGTAAAAGTCAGATAAATAAGAAGGTGGCCCTATTTCACTACCTGACATATGAAAGAAGACAATTTGGCAATGAGTATTTCCCAACTGCTTTACCTTACTACTCCCACTGTGAAATTTAGTAGCCAAGTACTCCCAAACACAGTGTTTCTCTTCTTGACTACGTAATGTGCAGCAGACTAAGCAGGAATAAAATGCAACTTCCAAATGTTTTAGAGAAGCAGAGAGAGAGGTCTGTTTTGGTTAACACTTTAGTTTTTATTTTCTTTGTATTTATCAGATACCTCTCACCACAACAGGGATTACTGTACACTGCAGTAGGCAGTATACTAACATGACCTAATATATCTATGGGGAAAGTAAATCAACTTTATTAATTCACACATAAGTTACCCTGGAAGTAGAATATTATATAGAACACATTGGGGGGAAGAGATTTCAGATCATTTTCCTGTATTTGTATTGGTAGTGTTAAAATAAACAGTATTTGTAATAGCAAGTTAATTCCAAAACGTCATTTCCTGCAGATTTATGTCTTCATTGCTTTTTGGGGGGAAAAAGGAACTAATTCTGAAGCTGTCCTCAATTAAAAATACAATCTCTTCTCTACCAGTTTACTACTTACAATTTTTGTGTAGTCAGGACTTTTATCAGCATTAGACAGGAAAGTTAGCCAGCAAGTTAAAGGGTGCAACAGGACACAGTAACATGAACATACAGACTGCTTCATTTCCCATTAAAAATGCAAATACACTGCAGTGTTTTAGTCATTAGAAAATGCAAAATTCATTCTTCCCATAAATGCTTCTCAGTTTAGCCCCTGACACACTGGAAGATACCTTTAGCTTTCACAAACATACCCTAGAGATTACCTCTAATTGCTCCTTTATGTCAGTTTAAGTACTACACTGAAAAGTGCAAGAATGCCAATTGATCAGTTAAACACAATAACAATCAAGTGAGAAGATTTTTCTCCTTAATGAAGAGTCAACTGCAGAAATTTATCAAGAGGTAGAACTATTGGCTTCTGTATAACATTATGGTCAGCCTATTATTTTTATATAACAGTAAAACAGTAATTCACCTTAGTAGGTATTTAATATTTAGAAATTGATAAAAGTATTAGAAAAAACCTTCAAGAATTATTCCTTGCCAAGTATTATGGAGCTTACCCTTTTGAGATGAATTGTTTTTAATGTCACTGCACATTCTGATAAAGCCTGCAATGTAATGCATAACATTAGACTGTTTAACTAGTCATCTATTAGTTAAGCATTTCAAACCAAACAATGCTAACTGAACTTCAGCCTCCCCATTTTTGTTCCACTCTAACAAAAAAAAAATCTCACAGCTGAACCCAAAATAAAGAACAGCCACCTCTTGTGTGTTCACTTTCACTGAACATTTAAGTAATATAGATCAATGTTAAATACTCAGATCTGCAATTCTATAACTTGATTTTGAGCATAGGTGAACTACAGAATACAGTACCACAATATTAAATAATTAATCATCCAGGTACCTCAAAAAAAAATAAGGGATTTTGTTTGTGAGGTGATGATCTTTGATACCACATGGCCATTGTCTTAGCCTAAATCTGCCCCACAAGAATGAAAACACACAAAAGAAAGTCCATAATACACACCAGTACTGTCTGGGCATCTGCTAAGTCAAACGTTTGCTTCAAAGGTGCTAAGAAACATGCAGGAACAATGTGCTTGTAGACAAAGTCTGCAAAACCTACTGGTCCATCTTTACCTCCTTAAAAGAAAAATAACATCCCATGATTTATTACTGCTTCACAGTTAGTGGCAGCTGCAAAGGAATTAGGGAATCACAGTCTTACCCCAAAGCTCCACCAACTTAGAAAGAATAATAAAACAAGTCTTCTGTGCAATAGGATCTGGGTAATCCACTGCTCCTTGAATGACAGTGAACAACACACGCTCCACATTCTCTGCACCTTTAACACATTAAAATGAGTTTGTCATTTCAACTTGCAGCCTAAAATGTTTCTGTACTCTTACAGTATTTTACATAAATACTGACCTGGAAGACATGCTTCAACTTCAAATTAGCTCTTTTATGCACAAATCTCAAATATTTTTGGGAAGTTTCCCCTAAGATGCACGACAACTCTTATTTAGGTTATAATTGTTATTTGTTTGTTTGGGTTTCAGTTTGGAGATTTTAATTGCCCTTCTGGTCTTTAATACATGCAATGGTGCTGGCATAATTTGACCTGCTAACAAATCCAAGTTTTGTCCTCTGTACTCAAACCTGGTAGAGTTAATTAAAACTCAGCAGCACTGAAGCAGTTTGCTTATCTTCCAATACATGGAAAGGTATTATCAAACTTAAAATTTCTGTGCTGCATCTATGCTTATTTCTGTTTGATTCCTTCAACAACTTCTTGGTCCATTATAACTACCAAGTGCCTCTTTCAAGAAAGCTCTTGTTACTTAATGCTACCCTTTCCCACAGGTATTACCATCAATTTAGGAAGGGGGAAGGAATTCTGATCTCCACCTACCAGATGAGTCATTTTAAAGCTTCAAGTCCCTACCCATTTTGATTGAATACAAACCCAGAAAATTACTTAAAAGAATCAAGCAACTGGACATTCAATGTCAAATTACTGCTGTGGAAAGCACTAACTTGCATTTGGCCACTAAAAGAGAAGAATACCTAGTAACTATATACATAGGTCACATGATGCCTTCTACCAGAGATAAAATAAGGTGCTAGTAATAAAGAAAATAACAGAAGTTACTGATGTCTTTCAGAAAATAAGCACCACAGTAAAGACTGGCAGCTGTGAGCAGTCTTGCCCAGTTTGAACACTACTATACATTGTTGTATATTGTATGGTCTCTGATTCACCAAATACAGTGATGCACAAGAATGTATTACATACCATTCTTGTCCCTATAGACACAGTGAACATAGAAGCTGTAAAGATGAATAGGAAGAATATGCCTATTATAGCTGCCTTTCACAAACAAATACTGTATTTACATTAGTCCATTCTACACTAACATAGTTAATAGTACTTGGCAGGAAGCAGATTAATTATTTTAGTAGACAAAACTTAGATGAGAATAATCATAGCAATATCCTTTGAGAAAATAAACTCCTTGCCTTGATTAGCTATGACTTCGCTCATTCCACTGCCAGTTACTGTCTGCAGAAAAGCAAAGTAACTCCTCCGTAACATTTGTTTTTCCAAAGCAGCAGACTGGTCATTTTCTTCTGCTGGAAGGAGCAACACCTCAAAAATAGCACGAAGTAGTGGCATAAACATCTGTTGCAGAAAAGGTGAAACCTGTGTCTGTCGAGATTGGAAGAGAACAGAAGAACTGAACATTTCAAAATTAGAATTTAAGGGATTATTACAATCCTCAGCTTTGATTCACCTTTAAAGATAGTTTTTCCATGTACAAAGTAAAGTGAGTCACCTCAGGGTCACCGTGATTATTATTACATCTTGACTGACATGCCATCTATTTCAAATCTTTTGCGCAAAAATATCTAGTCCAAGCTAGTCTCACTCTGAGTAGGAACAGAAGCTTTTTCAGGATTTCTCATCCTTCTGTTCAGAGAGACACAATTTCAATTTCCCTAAAGCATAAAGGGGAGCTATTGTAAAGTCACTGTAGTTATAGAAAATACATGTAGTTAAAACTAGCAGAAGGGCACCTTTTGTAGCACTTGTCTTCAAAGGTGCTTAATAAGTTTTATCTTTAATCTTTTCTTCACTGTACCTTGGAATTATTTACGGTGAGACTGCTCAAGCTAGGATTTTCATTTTAACATACTGTACTAAGATACATTACACCTGAACATATTTGTCCAGTCTTGATCCTGTGACTTTTCTTTTTACCTTCCTCACCTTACACAGATTATTATTATTAACCTACTGTTATCTTAAATTGCTTTTAGCATAACTTGTGAAAAGGACTACAGTAATGAGCCTAACTCCCTAACCTCTGAAAGAGTTTTTTCAAAATTCTTCCTCTTTGTTCTGCAGATAGGGTACTCCAGATGTCCATATGCTAGATTCACACACATATATTATGGCTTTCCTCTACTGCTCTCAAAATGCACTTCACTTCTAGTAACTTTAATTTTACATTCTGCTGAAAGACTTGTTTATGCCTATTTAAAGGGCTTCTTAGCCTTCTCATTGGCAATGAATTTCCCCTCCCTTTCACAGCACCGTAATATTCTTGTGGCAGCTCCAGGAAATGAACCACAAGTAACAGATTAGTAACTTCACATACTTCATTGACTTTGGATTTGAACTGTTTGAAACCAGGAAAGCTCTCCAAGGCCACACTTCAAGAACCTTTGCTAGACAGATTAATCTAACAGCTGAAGTCACTTGGTCTGTTCAGCCTGGAAGAGACTGAGGGCAGACCTAATCACAGTTTATAATTTCCCCATCAGAAATGACGGAGGGGCAGGTGCTGATCTATTCTCCCTGGTGACCAGTGGCAGGACCTGGGGGAATGGCATGAAGCTGTCAGGGGACATGGTGGTTGGATACTAGGAAAAGGTTCTTCACCCAGAGAGCAGTGGAATATTGGAACAGGCTTCCCAGGGATGTAGTCAAAGTACCAACTCTCACCGAATTCAAGAAGCATCTGGACAATGCTCTTAAACACATGGTGTGACTTCAGAGTTGTCCTATGTACAGACAGGAGTTGGACTCAATCCTTGTGGGTCCCTTCCAACTCAGGACATTCTGTGATTCCGTGAATCTATTGACAGTCCTACTACCACTTAATATCTATCTCATGCCTCCATTTCAAACCTCTCTATTTGTCAACTTATTTTGAACAGCAATGCATTAAGCCTCAGTGAACATTTTTATGCAACACCATTGCATCAAGATCTTGTAAATCAATATTCTTCCCTGCACTAACATCTGATATTTCTGTATCTCTAGCTCCTGGAAATCTCATTGTAAGAAATCAGAATATGCACTTTGGAGATTGTATAGTTTGTAATATTAGCTTAACACTTTGAGGAGGAGAATGAATTTAGTTAATTGTGTCAGAAAACCAAATTGTGCTGCAAGTACTAATTTAAAATATTAAACTCACAAATATACAAATACCATAAAATTCTGAGACTAACCAAAGCAACACTCATTTAATCACTGTGAGTCCAGCAATGTATGACTCTGGTTGAAGACTGTTTTCCAGCAGCAGTCTTAGAAATACACTTATTTATTAATTGTGAGATAAGATTCTAACACATAACTATTTTTTTGTAACCAGAAAAGAGAAGATATCAGTGACACTTCTACCCTGAAAAGCTTATGCAATACAATACCTTAAACTTAGCTGTTATTTGGTTTATCAGAGGAATGAATTCTTGAAGATCTTTTGCTTCACAGTCTTTAAGCATGTGTTCCGAGGCAGAAGGAATGAATGGAAGAACTTCTTCTTCTAGGCAAATAATCATGCGGTGAAGGAAAGTGCGGACACCACTTCTCAGAACTTCCTTTTGTAAGGGACAACTGAGAGCTGGCAAAAATGTTTGTAAGCAGTCCAGATAAACCTCTGAGCAGCCACACTGTTTTACAGTTTGCTTATTGCTGAAAGCCTTGCTGGTTCGGCTGTAAAGGCAATACACCAAGTTTATCTCAAGTCACGTTCCAATACAAAGGAAAAGCAGTAACACCAAGAACCACATGTGCTTTAAAACCCATGCACTAAACCAGAATATTATATTTCATGAAATGGAAGCCAAACACTGGAAATCATGAACTTCATATTTGATATGAAGTAGATACACTCTGGCATTTTTGAGAATTAAATTCTAACAATTTACAAACAACATATGATTAGAATAGCTCCATATAATTATTTAAGGAAGAGAATACATGCTGGTTCCTTATAAACTTGCTCAATATTCTCTGTATCCATATCCAGAGCAGCCTTTTCTAAGGGAACTTAACTCATTTTCTGGGCTACTATAAGAAATTCTGCAACCACTGATTATTTTCTAGGTCAATAAAGCACAGATGGAAACTCAGTCCCTCCTCCCAGCAAATTCTTTACATTTCCCTTTTACTTAAACCAGAACCAGACTCACTGCACTGTACCTACCTAGCAAACCCAACAGCATGATTGAGGCAGTCAGCCAGCACCATCTGTCTGTCCTCATCTTGTGCCACTATCAGTTTTTCTAACAATAATTTGAACTTCTCCATCAGTGGAGTCAATAAATTCCTCATCAGAACCTGTTTTCTTTCTGCAGAGTATTCGCTGTTAACTATTAAGACTCCAGCTGTTTCATAAATGAAAAGTTGATCATCGCTGCTTAACAGAGCCTGGTAACCATTTTCCTAAAACAGAAGATAACAGGCATAATTCACTAAATGTCCTTTATCAAGGTTGCCTTCTCAAGGCCTGAGCTTACTGCTCTTTCTTTAATCATGCCTAAGTAATCTCTATAGTACATTTACAATAGTTTTATTCTCTTCCTATTTAAGCAGAAGCATCAAGTACACGTAAAAACACAGTTGAAGGAACAACTATTTTTACAAAACTCAGACAGATAGTCTTCTATATATACCCATGTCTAGCCCATACTCCCAGAAATCCACATAAGCAAGATTACTAAAATCAGGTACAGATGTAAGCATGCAAGTGATCACACACCAAAAACGCAGAACAATTATTTAAATGTTTGTGTACTAAACTTACAATTCAGCAAGTACTCAAGTTACATTGATGAGTAAGTGGAAGTCTTAATTTATTCAAGAAACCTGCTGCAAATACTCACAGGAGGAGAAAGTTCCAGCAGGTCTTGTATTCTGTTTAGGACATCTTCAATAAAGGGGTTCATTTGTTTACTAAAGACAGACACAAGTACATAACATTTAGAAGCATGTGAATTTTTACAGGTTTCCTAGTATTTTATTTAAGCTGTTGAGCTAAACATTAAACTACTTTATCAACATAGAACTCCCCTTTAAATATCAAAGCACTGTTGTAGATTGACTTATGGTACTTGTGGTAGGCCAAATACAAATAGCATAGTGGGAAATAAAATATGAAGGAAAGAAGGTAATGTTTAAAACATGCATAAATAGCCTCACTCATCTGAGTGAAAAAACAGAATCTTTACAAATCTGAACCATCTTGGCACTTCTCTTCCCTCTACACTAAATACGTGCCTGTGAATTAAGACTAACAGGAAAGGACTGACTGAAGAGCTCTAATACACTGAATGAACTTCACAAGTATAAATTTTGTAAATATTCAGAATTTGGTCAAGGACAGAGAGAAGTTACTCTCGGGATCTCCAGATTCACCTGCTCTCAGCTCTGCTCAGGGAGAAAAACCAGGACAGATATTTACATTGTTGATCAGTTTCAACATCTAATCCAAATAAGCCAAGCATATGTATTCCTATCCTTGTTTTGTGATAATTTTTTTCCACTGCTACTTTAATATTACACAATAGGACAATCTTGCTAGAGTGCTGCTTTGCTAGCCTACTTCACTGCACTCCTTTTGAAGCCCAGCCTGTTTCAATGACAACTGAAGGCCTTTGTGTGGTAGATTCAGTGCCATTTGGATACATCTTTAGCAGCTTTACTCACTTAAGAGACTTGACAAATCTGGAAAATAGGTAAGCTGTTCGACTTCGTACTTTGGGACTTGTATGGCGAAGACCACGGTGATCTAAAAATGCCATCTGCAACCAAGAAAATATATTAGCCTTAGAATGCCTAAACAAGGCAGGGGGAGGCAAGCTAATTATCCAACAAGTTAAGAACTCCAACTTCTCTCGCAACCTTCAGAAAAGGTTTCCTAAGTCTAAAGAATTTATACAGTCTTACCTAGTTGAAAATGTAAAACTTACTAGAACAGTTGGAATGTGCTGAGGTTCAACAGCAAAGAATTTTTCATATCTAACCACCGTTTCAAAGAATTCCAGAGTCACTGATGTATGCTGATAGGCACTAACACCAGAAGTCACCAGCTACAAATAAAAGCATTAGCAAGTTAGTACTTTAGCCATTTATAACATCAAACTATAATGTAAGTTATGTGCTAATAACTGAAGAACTATTTGAACTGGAATGCTCCACATCTCTACTAGTGTTGTTCAAGAGCTCCCACAACACACATGCTTACTGTTCTCATCATGTCTTGTAAAGCTGTAGCTTTTGTAACATCACCAGAGAAGTGAGCACCATGAGATACAGGAAGAGCCTCAGCCAACATGTACAGCAGCCTTATTGCTACTTCTACTTCCATAAATCGTGTAGTCTGCCAATTCCTAGAGAAAGAATATGAAGATCATGTTAGTGTGTAGTAGCTTATGAAACAATCACAGTTCTTAGTATTTTCTTTCAAGCCTTCTTCAGATGCACAGCATAAAAAGTAGATTTAAACTAAGAAAAACATCTAGGCAGTATTTCAGGATGCTTCTGGAAGATGTTATCCACAAACACAGCACTTCTCCAATGCAGTACTACCAATTTTCTCTTACTAGTTTCAATCTGAAAGCTACAGGTTTCTTGAAGTGCTTATTTAGGTACAAAATCACTTACTATGATGTGTGGGCAAAACCATTCAGCTTTGCTTAAAAAGAGAGCTCACTAAAGAGCAAGGCGCACAAGGAAGGCACCAACAATACTGGATTCCTATTTGTATACACTCAACTGTCCTCCTAGTCAGGCAACTAGTAATCATGTTTCTTTATTTACATGCATAATTTCCAGGATTGGTTTTGCTCTTTTTGTAAAAAATGTTTCACTTTTGTTTCTTTTCCCCTATCCAAACCTGGTCACTGATAGCAGTATACTGGTCAATCTCAGAGCGGTAAGATACTGAATTATTTGCCACAAGGAAGTAAAGCATTTCCTTGGGGTTTAAAGTGAACACCTCTCCAAACGGCTGTTGCTTTGTAGGTAAATAACAAAGATGAACTATCTCTGGGGCAGGTGAAAAAAAAAGCTGCCATTCAAAGTTACAAAAGGAAAACTTTTTCTTTCTAAGCAGCTGAGTAAAAGATTATACAGTTATACTAATCATGGAGTTGTAACATGATCATTCTATTAACAGGTTTTGTCTTGCTACATCACACACTCATTACAAACTAACAGTTAAAAATGGCAAGAGTGCTAAGGTCATCATATAAAGAAGTTAAAGACCCAACTTACTGAAGTGTAGTGTTAAAAACTCTGCGGACAGATGCCAACAGTAACTCTGGTGAGACCTGAGCAAGTCTGTCCAGCAACAGTTTCAACTGTTTTCTGTACTCCACAAACATGGCTTCATCTTCACCCTAAAAAACCCACTCACATCAGTTAAGTCCATATTTTCATGTTTAAATTCATCCACAAACATTTTAGAAAATTACACCTGAAAGAAAAACATTTACATGCAAGAACAGTATGCCATGCTCAAAGAATTCAACAATGCTCACCCTATGCTCTCGCTACGTAACAGCACGATACTTTTTTGGCTAGCTATAGTATGTTGAGATCTACTGCATTCAGTCCAGAAACATAATAAAAACGCTTTCCAAGTTGAAAACTAGCCAAAAGTGTTAGAAATAAAATGCTCTTGACAAAGCCTTATTGACCCAATTCTTGAAAACTGAGTCACTCCTCAAACATGTTTTCTCAGCATCTAACATAGTTTTAAAATAAAAAACTAACAGAAACATGTATGATGGACTCCATACAGTTTAATTCAACCTTTTAAAGAATACAGCTCTCCAAGCAGTCTGGAGCAAAAGTCTTAACATATTCAATCATTATTGCTGGCTGACATATGTAAGCATGGGAGGAAAGTGAAATCAAAGACCTTCCATCTCCTTTAGCTTATTTTTGCAGAGATTTGACTGCCTGAAGCCTATCAAGCAGCACCTTCTAGAAAGTTTCATTAGACAACATTTCTCAAATCTTTTTCTAAGACAGAAATGATGTGCAGAAACATGCAAACTCCCACTGAACAACACCAGCTAACAGCACAGCTGTATTTGCCTAGGAATACTTCTGTGCAAACACAGCTAGAAATATTCTACTAACTGAAGTGGCTTGGATATCCCTTCATTACTTTGTTTTGTCTTATGCAGGCGTGCCTGGAAGTTAAAAAAGTTTTCCACATAGGGGGAAAAAAAAAAAATCAGCCTACAGACATTTGCTTCCTACCTTCAAATCCTTAGTCTATTAAAACTACAGTTTTTAGAAGTGTGAGAAAAATTTACTACATGTGATTTAGGTTGAATTTGTCTGTTTATTCATATAACACAATACCTCATTTTCAAAATTATATTCCTCATCATATGTCAACTTCTTCATAACAGCCAGCATGATTGCCTAAGATAAAAACAGAACTGTAAGCATAGAAGCAGACAAGTGATAAGAAACAACAGTTAAAATTCTACAGAAAAAGAAATGGTAAAGCAAGTGTTAAATATTTATGAGTATTTTAAATCCCATTTAAATATTATCAGAGGTTTAGTAGGAACAACAGTCCAAACAAGAACAGATGGATTATAACCAAACAGAACAGATGCCATTCCAGATACACAAACACAGGCGATTCGGGAGTTCTCAATCTCTGACAGCATTATCTGGCTTTGCCTCCTGCTTGTAATCTGTGCTGTTTGGTTCACATTGAAAACAACAATTAAGACGACTGAATGAGGCAGAGGAAGCGAAACAAGTTGTCCAAGATCCAGTTTTAAAGGGGCAGGTCAGCTTAGCCATAACATTAACTTCTCTAACAGCTCAACTTCCTTGAAAGGTTTTCTTGGGGACAGGTTAACAAGCTGAATCGATTCAGCAAAGAATCCAAGAGTAAGAGTCAGGAACAGCAAACAAGAAAAAGAAAACCTTCCCTTCTCAGCAGCTGGAAGTTGCTAGATCAGTTAAAGCACCAATGTGCAATTCCACCTTAGTGGGAATTGTTTGGAGGTCCTATTGAAGTCTCAAACTCTAAATGGATCACTTTAATCTTACTAATTTAATGTTTAAAATACCTGGAGTTCTCAATTCCATTCATACTTTCCAGGATGGATAGCAGTTGAACTGACTGACACAGTTAGCTAAAACAAGTGTTTTAAAAATCTGTTGTATTTTGATTTTCCCTTTATGTTTATTCTGCAACAAAAATGTGTATTAAATCTAAATATTCCAAATGAACAGAATGCTATTCTGAATAATTAAAACTGAATTAGAGGCAGATAATTTTTTCTGTCTATGATAAAAGTGTTAGAAGTTCAAGAGAATATTAAGCAGCAATAAGTAGTGGGGCAGGACATATCCATGTATCTGTTGCAAGGAATGGGTTCACTGAATATTGGAGAACACTCAGTAGAATTATAACAGGTATTTGATCAGCATTACAGAGCACCTCATCCCTATTATCCTACTACCAGGTGAAAAAAACAAACAAGTCTTTTTTTTTTTTTCCTTCACATTGGTTAAATTCAGTAGTCAACTGCTTTTATTATAACTATAGCAAATGAAAATCCTGATCATATCAGCAAGAACTTGATGAGCATTTTGCCATTCACGTTCAAAACTTTCAGTACCTGAAGAGGCTAGTCCTAATTTCACACAAATAATAAACAAGGGAACAGGGGATATTAAAAAAAGCCAACCCAACAAAACCAAACAACTACACACACACAGAAAAACCCAACCCAAAAACCTTTTTGCAAATGCAAAACCTGCTTCTTCAACACCAAAACGGACAAATGAATTAAACTGAAGTTAAATTTGTGCTGATCTTGCCAAAAGACACTTGGAACGATTAAAGGACAAACATGTCAAATAGCAAGAATGTCAGCATCTTTGAGAAGTCTCTGCTTCTCTGTAAGAAGTGATATTAAAGAATTTGAATAATTGCAAAACATTAATGTGATATGCTTGTAGTCAGAAATGCTTAGAAACACCTGTCACTTTAAGAATTAAAAATGTGATCCAGCTCATGAGAATAAAACACCTCTGGGACTTCAAAGGCACAATGAACAAGATCCCCTTCTTTTCTATTCAAATCATGAATAGGTCAAAAGTGAGAACTTCTTAGGTGCATAACTTTAAAGGAATGCTGCTAAGCACACAATTTAAAGCTTAAGACAGATAACAATAAGATTTAGACTATTTCCAAATACTTCCTTATTATTATAAGTTGGATGAAAGAAGAAAGATTGGTGTGATTGCTTCTCTGTTTAACACAAGTCCTCAAGAAGTGCTCAGCAAAATTATGTCACAAAGATCTTTGATATGAAAGCAAGTTTAACAAAACAACAGATTTCAGGACAATACGACAGACAAGTTTTGAGGATCTTAAGTGCACTGCAGTAGGAATTTGGTTTGATCCAGTTATAAGAACAAAGGAGACATAGTACCAAAATTAAAATGATTTTGTGATGTTATTAAACTTGTCTTATTGTGTTACCTCATCCAATTTAAACAGGTATTAGACAAAATCAGATCAAGATAATCTAGACCACAGTTATCCAAATTCAACTTGTCCTGTTGAACAAGTTAGAACAGGCACAGAATTCAGTTTTCTTTGTAGAGGAAAAGGAATCACTGCTGCCAACTGTATGAACTTACAAAATATCTGCAACATACTAACAAGTTCAACATCTAAATTAGTACATCCACATTTCTATGCAGAAAGGTCATAGGAAAAAGATTAAACATGGACTGTGCTGACAAAAACCCAAGTTTACTACTGCCAAAACTGGACATAAAACTGATTAAACTTAAATGGCTTCTATATAAACTTAATCTTATGTATAACCTCAGGTATATAAAACATAAGTTGCTTAATGTTTAATGGAATGCTTAACATGTAACTGCTCATTTTAAGTACAACTGTTATACTTGAATTGTATCTTCTTTCACAAGCTTAACTTATGAGACTATCAAGGGTTGAGTTTTATGAAAACCCTTCACCTACTTCTTCCAATCCTTTGGAACTGGGGCAGGTTTTAATAAAAATACAAATCTTCAGGAAAAACCCCTCTTCTATCTTGATTTAAGAACATTTTATCAACAGCACAGACTGTACAGGAGCTTACCAACAGATGCTTGAGTTGCTCAGGAAGACCAGCTCTAAAATAGCTTTCATCTTCATACACAATTCAATATAGCTTTACTATTTCATGAAACATCTGTAGTTACTTAGCAGAAGATGGAACGTACTGTCCTTCCTTTGAACTCTTCCCTTTTAATTATTGTCACATGCACATTTTATAGCATATAAATGAATGTTTCAGCAAAATGAAAGATTCTGACCCAACATGTTCTTGAAAAGAATCTCCTCTAGTAAAAAACCAATACTTACCTCTACATTAGCTTTTTGTTGGTCTGAAAGTGCAGAAAGCTGTAAAATAAAAATCCAGTGTTATTTTCTGTACAGTAACTATTATTACTGTCTAATAGGAAAAGACAGGCTTGCTTTTTTAACACCCACATGATCTGCAAGCCTTCTTTCCACTTAACACAAGATTTAACCCACTTCCTTCAGATATCTGAACAACACTACAGAAATAGTATGACCACAGTCATTAAGGGTACTATATGCAAAAATCAAACTGAATGATGTGTCAAAAAGTGATGTTAAATTGAAGCCAGACATATTTACTTGTTTCAAGATGTGAAGGTAGTCATAACAAAAGCCAATGATATTAGATGAGATGTCATCATCTTCGTGGATTAGCAGTTGCAACATTAGGGCCACTTTTGCTTCAATAGCTTGCAGAGTGTCTTGAGCACTCTTCATATCACCACTTTTTATCAGTTTAGTCCAACTAGCTATTAATGCTTGCCCCATTCCATTGACCAGCTTAGAAAATCTGGCCAGAAAATCCACATCATCTTCCTGCAAGAAAAGACATCCAATTAAAGATATTAGCAGAGCTCATGTTTAAATGGCATGAGGTTAGAGACTATACTGCTTATGTCTGGTATGTAGAAGAAAAAAAATATTTGTCTCCTAGATGGAAAGTACAATTGTCTGGTTCATTTTCCCTAAGGAATGGTGAGAGAAAAGTTAAAGCAATGCCAGATTGGGCTATTCTCCATTATACAACAGTAGCTTGCCTCATCTCTTCAGATTAGTTTGTTTCCTTTTTTACTTTACAGCAAGTAGCAGGTTCAAAACAAAAGCAGCAACACATACCTACCATAAATTTCAGGCTGTATAAGAGGAAAGTCTCTTTATGGGAAAACTTCAAAGAATTAACATTTGTAGCTCACTTCAGAAATACTGATAATGACTAACTTTCAGTACTGCATGTAAGAGTGAGTTAATATTAAATATTTATAGCTTGCTTTTGCAGAAATACATTGATCAGAATTGAGAAATACCCTTAGACCAGTCACCCCATACAGATGCTTTGCTCCCTACCATAGTTGTACAAAAGCTTCAGAAAAATAACAAGTCTTCCTCAGAAAGACTGAGGTAAGATTTTGAGAGTAACATCTCCTGAATCAATGTATGCAGATTTGCTGCATTTTAGTAGGAACACAAACTTGACAAAAGCTTCCAAATGATGACATAACTGCCTTGCAATCAAAGGACTACAGCTTCATAAGGACTGATTCCTCTTTCTCCATGGCTGTTCCTCCAATGCTGCAACTGCCAGGAAATGTCTGTATGGTTAGTGGTGTATTTTTCCAGCTTACAGATAAGAATTTGAAGCCTCAAGTCTGATGGTGCAGACATGCAGAACAGTATGCATGCCCTTAAGAAAGCTTTTTGCTCTACCTGATTATTTCACAGTTGATCTAATGTCTCACCCTAAAATCTCTATCTTGGCTACAACACCTATTATAGAATCATTCAGAAGACTCAAGGCAACAAAACAGAAGCAGCACTAACAGTAAGCACAATATGCTTTAGGAGAAGAACAGAAGAGTTACATAATACCTTGCTTCTAAATCAAAAACTCATGCTAAGGACAAACGAAATGCAGTGTTTTAAATGAATAAAGAACATTAATAACAAGCTGTTAATTTAAGTATGAAAAAAACTATAGGAAGTGTTTTATTTTGATGCAGAAGCACCTAATTCTCCCTAATCTGCAGGCTTAAATTTTATAGTTTCCTTTTCATTTGCTTATTTAAGAGATGTCAGAATGACTATGACTCATTCCTTCTGTAAAAAAACAATATACAAACCTGGTCAATACTGAAAAGGCCAGCAGACTGCAATACTTGACATAAAGACTCAACCAATTTTGTTTTATCAATTGGGTCCATTCCCTTATTTACAATTTCAAACAAACAATCACAGGCTTCTTCCCGGAGAACTTCCACAGACATGTGACCTAGCAGCATATTTATAAACCTTCAGAGAAAAAAAAAAAAGGATTTTATTTTGATATGTACACAGCAGCATTGTATAGAAGCTTTATATTATTTGTGCACATATTTACAATGGTTTCTTTTTATAAGACAGTGTTAAAGTCTATTGTACTGACTAAATCCAGCATTTTATACATTTTTAAGGAGAACCCAGCAAACTGTAGTGTCTATTTTGGCCATTCTATCAGCTTGGCTTGCAAAATCAACCACTCTACAAAAACCCCTCAAATTCCAAAGATTTATATAAAATTGAAGTCCGTTTTCAAAGATCTGTTTTAATTCTGTTTCACAGAAATAGTCAGCTGCCATCAAGGCTATTTTTGCAAATATATTCCATTAAAACCGTCTTACCTTTCATTGGCTATCAGGCTCAAATCTATCCAGGATACATAAGCTCCCACTACTTCAAGGCACTGGCATGTCAACTCTGAGTTATTGTATTGATAGTTTTGTAAGATTTGGTACCATGATTCCACCAAACTTGGAATGCACTGTTCCCTCATAGTATCTTTTAGTAAGGTGTTCCTACGGGCCTCCTAACAAAACAGAAAAAGGGTAAGTCAGTCTTGTTACAGATAAGCATCTTGTCAATTTAGTAGCATTTTTCTATCCACTACGAGACATCACTTGTCCTAGCAAGATAAATAACACAATCCAGAAACCCAAAGAGAGCACAACTTCTTGCAAGAAATAAAACTAAAATACTTTTGTTTTTGCTCTTTTCTACTTCAATGCCCAAACACTTAACAATGGCAGACAAAGGGGAGAAGTCATCTAGATCAAGAAATGAGTATTTGATGTTAGGACTCCTTAAAACAGATACTAGAAGAAATCAGCATTTTAAAATGAGTCAATCTAACATGAAATTGTTTAACTCAGTCCATTAGTTTTTGCTTGCTAGCTCTTTAAGCAAAACAGGCATTAACTGAAAAGCATGAAATCATGAAAAGCATTAAACAACATACGGCTTTTGGATCTAAACCACCTAATGTCTCTAAAGGAGAGCTGTCATAGGAAAAAGCCAACATCTCTGCAAGTCTTCTGCTCTAATTAAAGTAAGAGAACATCTTTGAAATTCAGAACAAATGTTAATGCAAAATAACTTGCCTCTGATGTATGAACCACGTCCCGGTCTACCAGCTCGGCATCAACAGCCATCAGGATTCTGAGGTACATATCCACACCTCGTGGATTAAGGTCAACTACTGACAGAATATCAAAAAAAAACTTGGGCCATTTTGTGAGATACTCAGTAACAAAAAGCAATGCAAAGACTTGTGCTGCTTTGTTGCGAATAAAAGTCTTCTCAGGTTGGGGGTTCAGCATCTGGTAGAAACAAGATATTTGATTTGTATATTCTTAATAAATTAGGAGAATATGTGCTTGTTGATCTCTGTATAGTGATTAATATACTGCCTTTCTTCCTGGCTGAGACTAACAAAAATTCTCATCTTTCAAAAGATTTTAAAGATAATTTAGCTAAACTGTAACACAACAGAGAAAACATTGTCTCTGGGTGATACAGTCCTAAGCCTCTCATTCAGTACTAAAACATCAACTGCACTATTCAAAGTCTAAAAGCTCATTTGTCAACTTGGTGAAAGGAATAAACAAGAACTTCCAGAAAACAAGTTACATTCCTCTTGGAGTTAGCTTCTGTTTATTAGATTTTAGCTTTAAAAACAGTAAAGGAAGTTTCTAAAACTAAGATCATTAAGTGGGGAAAATGTCACTACCAATCTCCCCCTCTATCTCTCCCTTTTCTATAAAATCCTCCTAAATGGAACAGCTTGCCACAAACAGAAAATAAAAGCAATGTAATCCGTTTCACAATGACCTGTTTTTTCCCAACTTTTATTATATTCCATTTCCTACTAAGTTTTCTACAAACAAAGCAAATATGTTAATTTCCAGTGCAAAAGTGGAATGATAACTAGATTAGGGCATGTATAGGCAAAGATGAGTATCAGCCCTCTTGGTGGTTCTGCTGATTGCAAACTCTTGGGTCCAACTGATACTACATGTTCAGCTATAACAACTAATTCCTCAAGAAAGATTAGTCAATATTCTGCCATAATATTAACAGAGAAATGATGCTGTTCATTCATAAACATCTGCTAGTATTCTAAGATGACAGGAGTTAGGCCAGTAAGGTCTTAAAAGCAGAATTACTGCTCCTCCTTCATATACTCAGGAACATCAGGAATCTAGATTATATCTTTCTAAAGGGAAATATTCAGTAATTCTTACTTCACATATAACTAATTAAGCCATAATCATTATCTGACATAAGAGTTTTAGGTTTAGGAATAAGTTCAAGCACGGAATTCTCTACAACATGTGACTTAAAGAATTACTAATAAAAATTAGCACATTAAAAGCCTTTCAACATCAGATACTTCATATCTTCAAGAAGCCATCTTTAAACTAGATGACAGATTAAACATTTAGCCCACACTCAATGCCTTACACTAGCCTACTAATAACCTACTTTGTAAGACAGCAGACACATACTTACCTGTGCTTGCAGCCATGTTATGAGTGTTTCCCTAATTAACTGCTGCTGGACTTCAGTAAGTTCAGAATATCTGAAACAAAGCACAATGAGATCAAAATACAACTGCTTCATGACAAGTGAAACATTAAGACACAAACTCCTCTAATCTTGCACATAATACTGCACAGTAATGTATATGAAAAGTTCCTAGGAAAGGAATTTACACAGCTATTTGCATATTAAAATTTTGAATCAAGGCATAAAAATAAGGAAAATCCTATTAATGGGTTACATTTTGAGGCACTACTGCCTCCTCTAGTTGAGGAAGAGCTTGAAATTTTGCAGAAAACCTACTCTATCAAGGACAGGACTTAAGACTCTCACAAAAATACACATTTGACCATAAGCCATGGTGAGAAGCAAGAGACATCTGTAAATGCTCAAACTTGTTTACTACATGTTGAAGACTGTCAATAGCAAGCAAAAGGAAGCCCTTCAGTGATCTGACCTACAGTACATTTATCATCAGAGGTATGTCAAAGCAGAAAGCAAACAAGTGATTCTGCTTTACATCATGTATGTACTTTTGGCAAAATTTGACATTATTCCCAGTCCACCTCAAATACTATGCACACAACATGTTCTTTCCTAGGTCTAGGCAAACTGAGGACACTCTCCTTGCAATAGACTTTGCTACAGGTTTGGTACCATTCTTAACACAAATGACTGGTGAATGTGACTCCAGTGCTCCTGTCGCAGGTAACTCACTATTCATTAAGGACAAGAAGAAAACAGAAACCCCACTGAAAACACTCAAAGAAAATAAGAAGCAGGAAAACAAGAGAAAACATACTGTAGGAAGGAGGTGACAGGAGTGGAAAAAGCAGAGGAAGATGGACAATGAGGTAAAATGAGGGAAATAAAATAAGTTAAGTCTTTAATTTTTGCTCTGACACAGAATTGTGAAAATCAGATCCAAAACACATCTTATTCCTATCTAAGCCTGACCCACGTGCTAAGTGTATTGCAACCAGTCAGGATGATAGCCCAAGAGGCAGAAACTTCTTCCATGATGTTCAAGTCCATAACAATGGAGTCTGAAGTGTGAAAAAAGTTACTTGCATGGAATTATATATTATTTCAAAGTATTTTTCCCTAAAATTATGAGTCTATGAAAACACCACTCAGTGAAAAGACTACTTTCTCTTAATGTCTCTGCCATGGTTATTGAATGAATAGGGCTTTGTCTGCAGTCCAGGACTCTGTATTGAGCAAGGCTGCTGCTTGCAGTACTCTTTTCTGCAAAAACTATCAGAGTACAGTGTAAGGCTTGAATCTCCAAAAAGGAATGGCTAAGTTTCAAGTAATCCTTGCTACCTGGGTCTGTGTTGGGCCATACACAGGTGTCAGACCAGCTAAACACAGCATGCTGCTCAAAAACCAACTACTCCCAGGAAAAGGTGAATAAGAGAAAGTCCCCTGGATCAGACTAAAGTCACCTCATCACCACAGAGGTACCAGTTACCATTTTAAGTTTCTTTTCAAGTAGAATAAAAAGGAAAAATCAAATGGATGTATATGGCTGGTGACAAGAAAGATTACTCACTTGAACTTAATTTGATGTTCCAGAACTTGAAAGCAGAAGAACTTGATGTGATCATCACTAGAGAAGAAAAGAAAATTTCATTACTGGTAGCAGTATGGTACACTTCCCTGGGGAGAAAAAAACTTCCTAAAATATTACAACCTGGTTGTCTCTTTGGCTAGTACTTCAAAGCAGAAATAAAAAGAACCCAAGCAGTCCATTTGGTAAAAATGAGCAACTGCTAAACTAATATTTGTTTGATAATATAGTCTTTTTTTCTATAGCCACCAACTTGTTATGCTTTGATTTCAGCACAAAACATACAATTGCTATTGTATCCTGCCTTTATGAAAACCTGCTGAGGTTCAATAACACATCCATCAGTACACTAAGTGCAAGTTGTACACTGTGTCTTAAAGAGCAAAACTAAAGGAGGTATAGATTAGAAAACAACAGTCCACATGCTATATAAAATACATGACTGTTTTGTCTTATCCAAGAATTGTAGCAATCATAATGTATTTAGGTAAAGATTATAAAATACTTTGCAAATCTTGTGCGGTTTTCTTAATGACTGCATATTCTGTTAGAGTCAAAAGTTTTGATAATTCATTTACAAAAAAGCATTCACTACAAATCACTTGTTCAGGAGCTACACATCCCTCAGTTTCCTTCCAATCTGAATTATTCTGTGATACAGCAACAATCTATTATTTGAGATCTAACTTCACAATTCTGTGCAAAACCAGTGGTGACTACACACTCTTTGAAAAATTAAGATGGCCTGCTCTATAGAATAGGGGCAAAGTGCTTCTGAGATTACTGCATATAAAGCCTGTAGTCTCACAATGAGAAATGTTCAATAATCCTTCCCAAAAGACAGCACTAGAACTCATTTTCCCCTGGATTTCATAAAGCAATAGTCATTTAGGCTACTAAATTAACATTGAGTTTTATTTTTACATTGCTCTTCCTTGAAAGGCATTATACAGAAGCCACAGATCAACTATCACACTAAAAATAGTATGGATCATATTAACTTCCAGCAATTTACTCTTGCCTATTCTGCTGTAGAGTTAAAATCAGATCCATATTACTAATGAAAATAAGCAATGGTTCTTGTCTACATTACCTGTATATACTCTGAGCTAACGCTTCTGCACAGACTTGCCAAGCATCCTGAGAGATCTTCAGCTGCTCAAAGTAGGCTAGTGCCTGCAAACATCCAAATAAGTTTCATTCAAAAAAAACCAAACACCACACAGCAAGACATCTCATTCATGCTTAGAATCGTATTTAAAACAAGTAGTATTTAGAGACGTTCAAGTATTTATATGGCTCCCTAACTGTCACAACACAAGAGTGTTTCTTCAAGTGCTAATATTGTAGGTATCCATTTTCACTTTAAATTCAATACAGAGATTTTTGTTACTTGAATATGAAAGTCGTAGAATCAGAAATATTGAGGTTAGAAGGGACCTCCAGAGACAGGGTCGACTAGAAGTTGTTGCTCAAGGCCTTTGCATTTAGATCGAATTTCACATCCAAGTTAAAATTACTTCCACAACTTCTAAAGAGAAAATGATTTAGATTTTTCACTGAAAACTACTCACTATTCATGCTGCACCACTTTGGCTGTATTCCACACTTCAAGCTCAAGAAACATTCAAACACTGATCACTTGACAACTGTTAGTTTATGAATCTATTACAGAGAATGGGAAAAACTTCCACCAAATTTTAGATAATCAAATTGATTATCAGAACTTCTGAATAGTGTTTGACCACAGTTAACTTTATCCAATTGCTTTAAGATTTAGGGTGGTCTGTTATATAAAACAGTAAAGTAACTTTTGAAACTGAAATTAGATTAACATTTCAATTCTATGAGTGCATGCATTTCATAAATTCTATGCATGCTTAAGTGTAATTTCACAGAATTGGTGACACATGACCTTCAGCTTAGATGCTTGTGACATGACTTTGTTCTGTACACACCACCATGAACCCTGTGTATTGGTTAACAAAAAAACCAACCAAACCAATGCTCAACCTCCAATCCTCCACTCCAGAATATGAGAAAATAGCACACTCAATTATTAGAGAGATAAGCAAGTTAATACATACTCTTTGTCTGAAGTCCGCATCAGCATTTGGGTTTAGCCCTAAAAGGGCTTGTTCATCCATCTCTAATGCTATACTCTTTGTTTCCTGCTCCTAATTGGTTTGCCCACTTCTTCTAGAGGGGAAACTACGATCATCTGCAAATAGAGAAACTTTATTTGCTCAACAGAACAACAAAAGTTAAAAGCAGGACACCAACAACCACAGAAGTTTGCCCACAAACCTCAAACACATAGTATGTACTCCACCAAAACATGAATGTGCATACTTATGATAAAGCTATCAGAATTCTAAGTCCTTTAATAAATTTTGAAGAGTACTAAACTTCTTGTTGAATAAGGAAAATTGGAAGTGACCCTATATTTCAGTTCATTTGAAAAGAGCTAATATCATCTAATTAACAGAGAAATTTCATGAAGGCTTGAACTCAAATTTCAAGCATGCAGAGATACCAGGAAGACATAAACATAAATCTGCTATTTAAATCATAGACCGCTGTATTTTTTCCCACCGAACTCCACAACTGCAAAAAAACCCTAAAAATCTCTACTCATCTCCAGTATTGTTGAAACGCTTCATAAACCCATTTACGAAGCATTTCCCTTGGGTGGGGGGCAAAACCATTAGGAGGTCTTTCTTCTAAAGCAAGTGGACAAGAGAAGCATCTCGGAAATTAACCACAAAATACATCATACTAAGCTGTTAACAAAGCTTTCTGTTCTTACTAATAGGTGCTGATCTGCTAGTGCTGATTTTTATTTAGAAAATTCAGTGTACAATTAACAAGCAGCTAGACAAATGTTCTAAATATGGTGCACCTCTACAGGATGTTCTGCAATGCTCTGGAAAAACAGAATTACACGAAAAAATAATCATCGTCAAATACTAGGATGCTGTTAAATAGCAAGAGGGGACAAAAATCCAGCTATCCTTCAAAACCCCAGCCCCTCCACGGTAATATATTTAATCAGGCCTGAAATAAGGACTTGTTACATAAGTACGTAGGAGGTAGGGGAAAGGAAGATAGACAAGAGGAAGAGATGAAATACAAAGGAGCTGTGGTTTGAAGCGGCCTACATACTTAAAGGTAGACCTTCTGATTTCTTAGTATTGCATGTCTTGTGAATGCTCTGTTGTTCACCCTTCCCCATTGGGAGAAAGGTGGCACACTGACAACTGAGAGCAAGCAGGCTTGAAAAGACGAACCCAAAATTTAACATAGTAACAGACAGACACTTCTATAAAACTCATTACAGAATACACTGTAACAAAATGCATCACAAAAAGCAATTTATTAAGTAAAATTGAGTTCATACCAAAAAAACCCTGCAAGTTGCAGCAGTACAGAAACCAGAAAATCTGGAACAAAGTGATGACTCGTGGCAAAACAAGCTTCACACACTGCCTTACGACACAGCAATTCCGCTCAGGGTCAAAACCTTTAGGGATTAAAGCTGCTTTGCTGTATCTTCTCCCTCTGCAACCTCAGCCCCTAGCTTGTCTTCCCCATAATCAACATCCAAACCAGTCAGATTAAAATAAAGGTAAAATGTTTTGGGGAAAATAATTTTTTTTTTCTTTTTTTTAATAGCACCTTTCAATTAGACTCTGCTTGAGAGTTGCACCACTATGAATATACAGAAGCATATTTCTGGCGTATTTTCCTGCTGATATCACTACACTATCTGCCCAAACGATAGCAATCTTCTACACCTGGGTGACAAGTTTTGCTATTAATTATAAACTGGTTTAAACATGTATTCTCTTCACTCATTTATCTAACAGCACACCATCCAGTTCTACTAATTTTGTATATGCTACATGAGCACATTTAAAATTTCATCTTCTACTATCATATATCCTTTTCTAAGAATTTCAGCTTGATTAGTCAAGCCTAGAATACAACTCATGAGACAGACTATTTGAATATGCCTTTTGAGAAAGCTAACAAAACAGCTTCACATGCTTTATCATTTTAGTTAAGCAGGTAGATTACAATCAAACTGCAGTTTTAATAGTACTTACAGTTCACAAAATCCATGGCAAGTTACACTCAGCTATAACATTAAGTATATCATTAAAGCAAGTTTGGTTTAGAAAAAAATCAGTAATAGTTAATATGCAGTTCTATCTTACTTACACAGAGACCTTTTTGTTAAGCAGGATAATATGTTGAGTACCAAACTGATCTTGCTATAATTCGGAAGGTGCAGTGCCTTAACAGTGAAATCATACAGATATATATCTCTCTCATCATGGTTAGTTTATTACCTTTCATATACTAAATACTTATAAATGCATTTGATAGCAGAAACTGCTTTCATACAGGAAAAAAATGCAGTAACACTTCAAGTAAGGGCGATTACCCAGTTTAACAATATTAACATGGTGAAAGCTGTGTAACTTGGGTCTAGCTATGCCCTAATAATGAAAGCATTCAGAACATTTTAACTACAGGTACTAACCTCAGGAACAATTATTACTTAAAGAACACTTCATTTACAGCACTCACTTTAGGTATTTACAAGACCGTGAAAGCACACACGTAGCCAGGGATGTGCTTCATTTTAACTCCCTCAAGTTTTCCAGCTAATAAAACAAAGACAGTAGATTTTCTTTCACATTTTTTGATGCCTGTTATGCTTGATGCAAATCTTGAGCGCATTTACAGACTCTTAGGCTCTCGCACCTTTACACAGTCCTAAGATCCTCATTGTACCTACTGCGAGAACTTTTCAACTGGACTAGAAAGTTTTCCTTTCTGGAACTGACCTATTAGGTCTTCATTTCAGGCACATTCTTACCAGCCAGGAATTCCCTGTGAGGAGTAAGGCCTTTTTACCCTACCCAACTTGCTCAAAGGGCCCAGCCTCCTCTCATCAGCGAGCCAACGCTACTGCGTGGCTCAGCAGCTCGAGAGGAGGGTGATTCACACCCCACCGCGTCCAGATCTGCAGTGAAGACACCAGGGTTACAATTTAACCCCTTCACCCCCTTCCCGGGGCTACTGCGGAGTGACAAAGCACTCCTCCAGCGGTGTGCAGTCGCTGCGGGACCCCGAAGCGGCTCTCTCACAGTGGGACGGCGAGAAAGCACCACAGTGAAGCACGCGGAGAGCAACAGAATATGGAGGTACTGGGAAGGCGCCTCCCCTCACGTTGCAGCCTCAGAGCTTACGATTACTTCCTTCCATCACAGGAGCCATAACGAAGGACAGCTACCGAAGCAGCTCCCGGGCACGCGAATATAACCGCACCACAAACTACAGCGTACAGCAAAACTAGAAAAAAATCCCGATATTCTTCGCGCCCGCACGCACGCACCCTCAGCCCCCACCGGACCGGTCAAACACCGCACCTCCCGCTCCCCTAGCAACAAGGCCAGGCAGCCGAGGCTGCAGCGTCTTCCCTCCTTCTCCAGAGCCTCACAGCTGAGGAGAAAGCGGCGCCGGACTGACTGGAACCGGCTGGATGACTCTAGGGAGCCCACCACCGCCAGCTTAACGGCAACGCCCGCGGGTGCTCACACCGTCCCTTCCCTGCCGCTGAGGCGCCGCGGCCCCCACCAACGGCCAGAGAGACCCAGCCCCCGCTACGCCACCAGTGGAATGAGTCACCCCACGTTGCGTGTCGTGTCCTGTCCCCGTTTTCCCCGCCGTTACCTTCACGGTCACTCCTCCATCGCGGTGGCGCTGCCGGCTCCCACCCCCGCTGCTCCGCAGCGCCACGAGCATAGGGAGCGGGCCAGGCCAGGCCAGGCCGCGCCGCCTCGGCTGGCGGCGGCAGGAGGAGGAGAGGCCCACAAGAGGCGCCGCGGCTCTCGCGCGTGCGGAATGGCCTCCGCACCCCCGGGAAGGAAAGCTGCCCCCGCCCCTCAGCCCGCCCGTCCACGGCGGGGCCGCCACATTCTAGAACTACTGCTCCCAGCGTGCCGTGCTCACCCCCTCTCCGCCGAGGCAGCCAGCCGTGATGCACGCCGGGAGGTGCCACCTCCTCGGCCCCGCCGCACCCCGGGAGCCGTAGTCCCGCCCCCTGCGGAGCCTAGACGTGTCCTGCAGTGCGCAGGCTCACGCCCAGCGTCTCAGGGGTGCAGGTCATCACCGCTGTCGACTCCCAACGACACCTTAAAACGAGTTGCAACGCTTTAATAAATCGATGCCCGTTCTGCTCGCAAACTCCCTGCGGGATGTGGAGATCGTGCTCCGTCAGCAGCAGCAGTAGCAAAGCTAAGTGTCGCTGGTCACGACGGGAGCGACCTGCTCGGTGACTTGCCCGCGGATGGGCCCGAGCTCACATGGTGCAAAAGCATCGGCATGGGCTTGTCTGCAAGAGATAAGTAATTCAGTTGACATGTGCAACCCTGACCTCGGTCTCTTCCGTGGGTAGTTCTGCAACGAAGCAGTGTCTGCGGGGGGTTACGTGACAAGGCGCCTGGGCATCAGAAAAAGAAAGGCTAAATGCAAGTAACAGCAGTAACAGTATGCAGATCCTTACAAAATCGTTACGGTGGTTTTGCTGTTACAACAGTGTCTTTCAAGGCAAAGCTATTCACATCTCAGCGATGGCAGCGCACCCTCCAAAAGCGCGAGGTGCGCAACGGTTGACAGACCTTCACTTGCCATTACTTTCTCGCGCATGGTGCACAAGAGTGGAAGTGCTCAAGCCAGCCGGGTTCCTACCGAACCGAGTGCGTGTGTGTGATCCACAGAGGCAACCTCATAGTTACCAATAATCCCGGTCTCGCATGGATCACGAGTGAGAAAAGTTCCCCTGGCTACTGCCCCGCGGGGAAGCGCGGTACTGGCTTCCTCCGTCTGGGGCTTCCCTGCTACGTCCCTACAGCAACACGAGGAGGGCCGGCGGAGGATGGAGTCACGCATAGCCGGGCCTCTCCCTGCCGCCACCGGGAACAAGTGGGTCCGCGGCACTCCTGACTCCGATGCGCAAGGGAAGATGAACTTCAGCAGTCTATCACACTACTTCCACAAAAACCGGGCCCAGTCCACGCCAGGCAGCCCCATACAGCCCGGAACCCAGCACTAGTTTCGCGGGTGCAGACTGACGGCTGCCTCCTCCAATTGCGCTCTCATCCCAGCCAATGGGCAGAGAGGACTGGCGGGGAGGGGTTTCCGGCGGGCGGCTGACGGGGCGGTGGTGCACGCGGTCTTTCCTTTCCTGCGGGCCGTAGAGGAGGAAGCAGCATGAAGGCGTCGGGCACTGTGAGTGAAGACTGGAGCGCGGGGAGCATGACTGGGGTCGGGACTGGGGTCGGGACTGGGATCGAGACTGAGACGACCGTTGGGAGAGCGCCGATGTGGGCTTGCGGCGCTTGAGAACGGCCTCTGCGCATCCAAAGGGCCATGCCCGGCCCTTTAGGGAGGCGAGTGGCCAACATGGCGGCAGCACCGCTCCCGCAGACGCATGAGGAGGCCGCGCCGCCCCTGGGCGGGGGCCGTAATCGGCGGGCGGCAGAGCTGGGCCTGCGGAGTAGTCTGCCTGGGCCAGTGGTCTCTCTTTTCCCCTTGCATTGGGTTGGTTTGCTCCTGCAGCAGCGCTCATAGGTGGAGCCGCGATGCTTTCCACGGTGTTGGCCCGTGGCGAGGCGGCGTCGCGTTGGCGCGGGGTTGGGTCCGCGGCGGCTGGGCCGGCGGCGCGGAGGGTCTCATGCAGCGGGCGGCCTGTTTTTCGTCTTTCTTAAGCTGCGGGAGTACAAGGTGGTAGGGCGATGCTTGCCCACGCCGAAATGCACGACTCCCCCTCTCTACCGTATGCGGATTTTTGCTCCGAACCATGTTGTCGCCAAGTCCCGGTTCTGGTACTTCGTTTCTCAACTGAAAAAGATGAAGAAATCTTCTGGAGAGATAGTGTACTGTGGCCAGGTACGGGATTAAAAGCCTATAAAAGTGGGAGATTTGTAAGACGTTCTGGGTGGTATATGTTGCAGGAGTTTATATGAAGTGTTGTTATTGGGGGTGATGTTGAAATTAATTTATCCTTCAGTTGCTGTGAAGCAAACTAGTTTTTTCTTTTTTTTTTTTTCCCCAAAAGTGGCAGTATATGTCCAGTAAAGTAAAAAGAAACTTATTTCCAGCACTTAGTTATGAACTGTGGTGCTAATCGGTGTTACTCTCTGGTTCTTGCGTTTGCTTTATTGTGAAATCTACCTTTTAAGAATCATTTGGAACTTCGTAATCCCTGGAAAGTAGATATTTGTATGCTTGCAGTCTTCCCTCTTGATGCAGAAAGGACATTCTTTAGATCTGAAATAGTGTATATTTTTCTTTCCATGCTAAATTACTAAACTCTGCACTCTGAAGTACCAATACTTGAATGTAGCTATGTTGATGAAGGAAAAGTGAGCAAATAGTTGTTTTCGACAACAAAATTTACCATAGTGGTTTTATTAGAGCTCTGAAGTATTTATTCTTAAACTTGTAAAATGCTTATGTCCTGTTTTTAACTATTTTTGTGCTCTTGTGTGATTCTAGGTGTATGAGAAGTCCCCTCTGAAGGTAAAGAATTTTGGTATTTGGTTGCGCTACGATTCTCGTAGCGGAACTCACAACATGTACAGGGAGTACAGGGACTTGACCACAGCTGGTGCTGTCACCCAGTGCTGTAAGTACATGTAACTGTTTGGGGTATAAAATGGTAGGATCAGTATATGGACACAAGATTAAATCTTAAACTATGCATGAAGAGTGCTGACTTGATCTGTGATAAGATAATGGAAACACTGGAAAAATGAAACGAGGAGTTCCCTGGGAAGTCCATAGATATTTATGTTTGTTGTAAATGGTATCTTTATTTGTTATCACTCTTCATGCAGTTTTTTGGAAAATATTTTCAATCATCTTGATGTGACTTTCTACAATTCTTCTAATGAGTTTTTCCAATACAGACTGAAAGTGTATGATGTTTAGGTGCTGTATATGTTTCTTGCACTATATTGTTTCAAAATCATTGAGTATTATTTTCCCGAGTCTTGTGGAGAGAATATTTTGGATATCATGTGGAACATACTGCCCTTTGGAGAGCAAGTAAGGGGAGAAAAAAATCAGTATGACTCCAAGATCTCATTGCCTCTTTAGAATTAAAGGCCACCCTGGTTTCAGTCTGTTATATGAAATACTTGAGGGCTAGTCCATTTCTGTTGCTGATGCCGTTTATACTTGAATCCAGAATAAACACTACAAAATGCACATAAAAACCCAAAGAATATTGTTCTTAATAATAATATTCTTGTCATGTGTGCAAATATTAAATGTATCTTGTCGCCTTTCAAAAGCTGAAGTGCTGTTGAAAGTGAAATTTAAGGTTCTACATTAACTTGCAATAATTCCTGTTAATTAATGTACTAAAGGACTGCTTAAGAGACCTGAAAACTTAATTTGTCGTAATACAATTACTTTGATAACTTTACATTCAAGAATACTTCTGACAATTAAGTTTTTAATAGGAATCTTAGCTCTTCATGGGTAGCATTGTAAGCACAATAGGATTTCAACAGGCATATCTTGTGGAACTAGCTGTGAACATCATGATTTGAAGACAAAGATTTTCACTGCGGCAGGGAGGGATTTTCAGGTAGCCCATGTACTTCCTCTTGTTCTGAAAGCCCAGTTATGTGGGCTAAATAATCAATTCATATTTCTATCGCTTTTCAATTTTAAGAGAAGAGAATCTCAGTTCCTACCTTAATTGCACCTTCCTTTTGGAAGGGACATTTTTTGGAAGTTCCTTTGTCGTTGCAGTAGTCATATTTCAGTGTTGATTCTGAATGCATTTTCTTGTGCAAAAAATGAAATAGTCCCATGTGGATTACTTCTGTATGTGTGTTCCTTTTTGAAATCAGGCAAGAAGAATAAGATGGTGCTTTCTTGGAGGAGTTCAGTTATGAGTTCCAGAGGGAGTTTTCTGCTGCATGTTGGTTCTGGGATATTTCTGCCATCACTTTAGATACTAGAAGTAGCACGATTGATCAGAAATTTAGAAGTTGTAGATGATACTAAAACATTTCCTGCAAAGACAGGAGTAAGACTTTTGAACTGAAAGTGTGTTTTAAGATTTATTTAATGAATCCTCTTGTTACAGACCGTGATATGGGAGCCCGTCATCGTGCCCGTGCTCACTCTATTCAGATCATGAAAGTTGAGGAAATTGCTGCTAGCAAGTGCCGTAGACCAGCAGTCAAACAGTTCCATGTACGTGAAGTAATATTGCAGTGGCTGGTGGGCCCTGGTCTGACACTTGTCTGGTACAGGTTTGCTTTGCAGGCAAAAATAGGGAGGGAACCAAACTTGCACACATCAGTTCACAATTATGTTATATTATGATCAAGACTTTTAATGCCAGAACTGTTTGAAAGTCAAACTAAAACAAGTGTGTATTACATCACATAAAACCTGCCTTTACCAGGCATTTCTTTCAAAAAGAATTGTAGAACTAAGGCTTCTGTTCTCTCCTACAAAGTATATCTAATCGGTGGATGCGTTGCTTCACTGTACGTAAGTTAGCATTTGAATATAGCTTGGCTGTTTATTGCAAACTATTTTCTGTTCATCTAATACTTCAATTAACATTGAAAAATTTTTCTTGCAGGATTCTAAAATCAAGTTCCCTCTGCCACACAGAGTTCTGCGTCGCCAGCACAAACCACGTTTTACCACCAAGAGACCAAATACTTTCTTCTAAATGCGAACACATGCTGTCGGCTCTGTTGTAATAAAGGTCTCATTTGAACCTTTGCCTCCCATGTCTTTTGGAAACATTGGCCTGGATACCTAGCAGTCCCCTTTCCTATTGGCATCCTCTGACTTCCAGCCATGACTGCCTTGAAACAGGTGAACGTTTCAGATGCTGAGTTAAATTACCAAAACATGCCATCATAAAACAATTTTAATAACTAGCTTTCCAGGTCAGAGCAAGTCTACTATTGAGCAGCTATAAAGTCTTTGTTTTAACTGTGCTGAATATAGTCAAATTCAGGAAGAAAACAGCTTTTTGTGCATGCAGAACTCAAAACTTGTTTAAATACCTTATAACTTCAATTTAGCTACTTTGAGTTTTAAGCATTGAAAGCCAAAACTGTTGTTCTAACCTCAACATTTACAAGGATGTTGTGCAGTATTCTGAACCTAGAAATGAAAAGTGACAAAAGGCTTGGCATTATCTTTGATATTAGACCAATTGTTTTGATGAAAATTGATTTTTATATCCAAACTTAATATTTACGCTAACGTATTTCCAGTATAATGCCACAGTAGAAAAAGTAAATTGCAGAAAGTGTAGTTAAGGTTAATTTAAAAGGCTGCTTTACCCTTAAAGCTGATTTTTGCATTTGATGCCCATTTTAAATTACCATGTGTTTTGAGTGTTTCCTGGACAAGCAAGAGGTAGCTGTTTAATCAGCATATGGGTCTTGCCCAGAGTTAGAGAACTGATGCTGTGTTTTTCTAATGTCAGCTTAAAAAAAAAAAATGCAGGTGAGTAGAGCACATGGAAATACTGTCCTCAGAAGAAACTCATCTTTTCATTTTGGGGTAGATGGAGATGGTCTATTCAGCCTGGAGAAGAGGAGACTGAGAGGGGACCTCATTAACATTTACAAATATGTTAAGGGTGAATGTCAGGAGGAGAGAGCCAGGCTCTTAATGTCATCCAATGTTAGGACAAGAGGGAATGGAAGCAAGCTGGACCACAGGAGGTTTAGTATTAACCTGAGGAAAAACTTTTTTACAGTAAGGGTGACAGAGCACTGGAACAGGCTGCCCAGGAGGGCTGTGGAGTCTCCTTCTCTGGAGACTTTTTAATTGAAAGCACAATTTAGCATGAAAATGGGCTTCAGATTTAAGTTTCATAAAAATCAGCATGACAGAGCGGGGGAGAGCTTGTTGAAGGAACCAGTGCTAGCATGGCCAATGTGGAAACCATGAGCTGGCTGGACTAAAAGCATATAGTCACACACAACCATGTTTAGAATCATAAAATGATTTAAGCTGGAAAAGACCTCTAAGATCAAATCTAACCATTGACTCAACACCACCATGCCCACCAAACTATGTCGCAAAGTGTCACAGCTACACGTTTTTTTGAACCCCTCTAGGGATGGTGATTCCACCACTTCCCTGGGCAGTCTGATCCAACGCCTAACCACTCTTGCTGAACAAATTTTTCCTAATATCCAACCTGAACCTCCCCTAGTGTAACTTGAGGTAATTTCTTCTTGTCCTACCACTAGCTACCTGGGACAAGAGAAGGACCCCTCCACCCCTAATGACAGCTTCCTTTCAGGTAGTTGTAGACAGCGAGATCTACTCTCAGCCTTCTCTCCAGACTAAACAACCCAGTTCCCTCAGCTGCTTCTCATAAGACTTGCCTTCCAGACCCTTCACCAGCTTCCTTGTATTCACCTTTGGGGCCTCTAAGGCTCAGGGCTTGTGGCATTGCTCCACCAACCCTCCATGCTCACCCAGAACACCTCGGCGTGTCGCTGCTGGCCAGCCATTAAACAAGTCTCGCGAGACCCCCGCTCCTCACGTGACCTCGAACCGCGCCCCCTCGCGTCGCTTGTCACATGACAGGGACAGGCGCATGAGGCGAGGCGGCGTGAGCCGCATTCCTCACGTGGCCGCGGCGCCGCACCCGGAAGCGGTGGCAGTTGTGGAGGAGGCGGCGCCGCCAGGCGGGATGGGGGAGTCGATCCCGCTGGGCGCGCCGGTACCGGTGGAACAAGCCGTGCTGGAGACCTTCTTCTCCCACCTGGGCATCTTCTCCTACGACAAGGCCAAGGACAATGTGGAGAAGGAGCGGGAGGCCAACAAGAGCGCGGGGGCCAGCTGGCTCGCTCTGCTGGCCGGACTGGCGCACCTGGCCGCCGCCGAGAAGGCCTACCACAGCATGACCTTCCTGGGCCAGAAGCTAGGTATCGCTGGGCCGCCCGGCTTCCGCCCCTTGCGCCCTGTGGGAGGGATCCCTCTCCTCTGTCCCTCGTCGTTCGGGTTCCCTGTCCCTTATGCTTCTCGAGACTGCCCCGTGGTCAATTCTGAGGTCGCTGCTGCGGGTGCAGTGCGCCAGTGCCTGCTCGCGGCCTGCCCTGGNTTTAATCAGCATATGGGTCTTGCCCAGAGTTAGAGAACTGATGCTGTGTTTTTCTAATGTCAGCTTAAAAAAAAAAAATGCAGGTGAGTAGAGCACATGGAAATACTGTCCTCAGAAGAAACTCATCTTTTCATTTTGGGGTAGATGGAGATGGTCTATTCAGCCTGGAGAAGAGGAGACTGAGAGGGGACCTCATTAACATTTACAAATATGTTAAGGGTGAATGTCAGGAGGAGAGAGCCAGGCTCTTAATGTCATCCAATGTTAGGACAAGAGGGAATGGAAGCAAGCTGGACCACAGGAGGTTTAGTATTAACCTGAGGAAAAACTTTTTTACAGTAAGGGTGACAGAGCACTGGAACAGGCTGCCCAGGAGGGCTGTGGAGTCTCCTTCTCTGGAGACTTTTTAATTGAAAGCACAATTTAGCATGAAAATGGGCTTCAGATTTAAGTTTCATAAAAATCAGCATGACAGAGCGGGGGAGAGCTTGTTGAAGGAACCAGTGCTAGCATGGCCAATGTGGAAACCATGAGCTGGCTGGACTAAAAGCATATAGTCACACACAACCATGTTTAGAATCATAAAATGATTTAAGCTGGAAAAGACCTCTAAGATCAAATCTAACCATTGACTCAACACCACCATGCCCACCAAACTATGTCGCAAAGTGTCACAGCTACACGTTTTTTTGAACCCCTCTAGGGATGGTGATTCCACCACTTCCCTGGGCAGTCTGATCCAACGCCTAACCACTCTTGCTGAACAAATTTTTCCTAATATCCAACCTGAACCTCCCCTAGTGTAACTTGAGGTAATTTCTTCTTGTCCTACCACTAGCTACCTGGGACAAGAGAAGGACCCCTCCACCCCTAATGACAGCTTCCTTTCAGGTAGTTGTAGACAGCGAGATCTACTCTCAGCCTTCTCTCCAGACTAAACAACCCAGTTCCCTCAGCTGCTTCTCATAAGACTTGCCTTCCAGACCCTTCACCAGCTTCCTTGTATTCACCTTTGGGGCCTCTAAGGCTCAGGGCTTGTGGCATTGCTCCACCAACCCTCCATGCTCACCCAGAACACCTCGGCGTGTCGCTGCTGGCCAGCCATTAAACAAGTCTCGCGAGACCCCCGCTCCTCACGTGACCTCGAACCGCGCCCCCTCGCGTCGCTTGTCACATGACAGGGACAGGCGCATGAGGCGAGGCGGCGTGAGCCGCATTCCTCACGTGGCCGCGGCGCCGCACCCGGAAGCGGTGGCAGTTGTGGAGGAGGCGGCGCCGCCAGGCGGGATGGGGGAGTCGATCCCGCTGGGCGCGCCGGTACCGGTGGAACAAGCCGTGCTGGAGACCTTCTTCTCCCACCTGGGCATCTTCTCCTACGACAAGGCCAAGGACAATGTGGAGAAGGAGCGGGAGGCCAACAAGAGCGCGGGGGCCAGCTGGCTCGCTCTGCTGGCCGGACTGGCGCACCTGGCCGCCGCCGAGAAGGCCTACCACAGCATGACCTTCCTGGGCCAGAAGCTAGGTATCGCTGGGCCGCCCGGCTTCCGCCCCTTGCGCCCTGTGGGAGGGATCCCTCTCCTCTGTCCCTCGTCGTTCGGGTTCCCTGTCCCTTATGCTTCTCGAGACTGCCCCGTGGTCAATTCTGAGGTCGCTGCTGCGGGTGCAGTGCGCCAGTGCCTGCTCGCGGCCTGCCCTGGGTTTAGCAGCGCGGTAGGGAATGTGCGGCTGCCGTAGCGCTGTAAGGTAGGCTGTCAACCGGCAGTTGCATAGTGCCTGAGGACCCTGGTCTTGGCGAGGTGCGTGTCTGTGCTCCTGGAACACAAATGCTGGATCAGCAAATATCTGTGGGCCCAGTGGGAAAGCGGCTGTGCCATTTAGGCTGCCCCTAAGGAATAAATGAGAGTGCAGGTGTCATGCAGGTGACACAGTTACTGTGTGAAACGGTGCATCTCCTCATTGGCTGGTAGACTACATACCTGTGGTTTCTAAGATTTAGCCAGGAGTACTACTTTGCTAGGATGCTCTAGCTGAGATTCTGGCACAGGTGAGCTCAGTGTAGTGACCAAAGGGTTAAAGCTTTCTCGCATCACAGTTCCAGGGCCTAATATTAGACCTGCATGTCTAAGTACTCGGGAGTGGAAATAGCCTCCTAAAAATTAATACTCATGGAGATTCTGCAGGATCTCAGGAAGTTTTGGCCACTGTCTTGGCTGCTTCTTACTCTCAGAATATGTATAGAAAAATCCCAAACTGGTACTGGATGACCTGTCATCTTATTGCCCTTTGGGCAAAGCTGCTGCTTTTCTCTTTGAGCTTCAGGCTGGCATGGGAAATGGATCAAGGGATATGAGTCTAATGTATAATGCAGTAAAGCATCGAGAAAATTCTCCTTTGGTGTTTTAAGTGGTCAAGTAGAATTACTTTATAAGAAAATTTAAAAAAAACACAACCTCTTATTTGTGAGTCTGACTTCAAAAAGTGAGTTTGGCACCCACAGAAAAGATTGACAACAGAATGCAGAAAGTTTTGTTTGTTTACTTCCTGAACAACAGAAATAGAATATTCATCCTCCCCATGATCTGGGGGCAATGTCTGGCTTAGGAAGGTAGCTGTTTCACCATGATAACCAATTCTCTGCCTTTCTGCCTCAAATTGCTAAGGTCACTTTTGAACATTATATATGTAAAATGGAGGTGAAAAGAACTATCCACCATTACAAAATTGATAAGCAGTTTCAAAGTAGACTCTAAATTTGGAATCTCTTTAAAAGTTCTGCAGATTCAGTCCCTGTGATCCTTGCACTGCTGCAACTGTTGAGTGCCACAGCAGCATATAAGGCCATCTGTATATAGAAATTATGAAATAAGGTTAGTACCTTTCTGCAATCTTTTGCTAGTGTCAGAGTTAAATGTCTTTTACTTTGACCTTCTACTTTTGTCTTTTTTTTCTTTTTTAAATTCCTCATGGTGCTGACCAGGTAGAGAAAAGCACCGAGTTCTTTTCCACCCTTGGTTTTACTTATGAATTAACCTGCACCGTGGACTCACTGAGATAAACTGTGATTGTTTTCCCATTGAATTCTGGTTTATATTACAATTGTGTAGGGACTGGACAAACTCACTTTGTAAACGCACATGTTGTGGTTTCTGTTTGAAGGTTGCTTTGCAAATTTAAGTGCTTCATGATTGAAGAGATGCCATTAGGGGAATTCTCTTGAAAACATCTAGAGTTACTAGTAGGAGTGGAGGGTGTTAAAATTTCATGGTGACTTGATTCTTCTGACTTCCAGAGATAACACTATTTCCAGGTCATGTATCATAGTAGCAAATTTAACTGAACTCTTGTTTTCTGAAAGGTCATGCCATAACTGAGGCAGATGTGAGGGAGCTGAAGTTTAGCAGCAGTCATTGACTGCTAAGATATGAATTGGAACAAAAGTAACTAGCATGAAATTATGTGAAGTGCTTCTGAGTATATGCTGTGTGTAATTTAGTTACCTTCAAGAAAACAAGCATGGTTAAATACAATTTTCCAGTATTGCTGTCTATCTTTACTCTCCTTGGATTTTGGTAATACCTCCATATTTATCTGAACAGGTGGTCAGTCATTCTTCAGCCGAAAGGACTCCATCCGAACCATCTACACATCTCTGCATAATGAGCTGAAGAAGGTGGTGGCAACGGGTCGCAATGCGCTAGGAGGAACAGCTCCTCACTTGGAAGAGCTGCTTTCTCACCTGTCTGAACAGCTCTGTTTTTTTGTTCAGGCTCGGATGGAAATTGCTGACTTCTATGAAAAAATGTACACGCTCAGCACCCAAAAGTTCATTAACTCTGAGGAACTGGTAAACATTTTGGAATCCATCTTAAAGAAATACAGCTCAAGGTCAGTGTTTATTTGCTGGCAGTAAGTATGCAGGCATATAGTCTATAATAAATTATGTTGAGGTTCAAAGCAAGCCTAAATAGAATCATAGAATTTTTAGGATTGGAAGGGACCTTAAAGATCATCTAGTTCCAAACCCCCCCTGCCACAGGCAGGGACACCTCCCACTAGATCAGCTTGCTCAGAGCCCCGTCTAGCTTGGCCTTAAAAACTTCCAGGGATAGGGCTTCCACCACCTCTCTGGGAAGCCTGTTCCAGTGTCTCACCACCTGCATGGTGAAGAACTTCTTCCTAATGTCCAACCTAAATCTCCCCTCCTCAAGCTTGTATCCATTACCCCTAGTCCTATCACTGCCTGATACCCTAAAAAGTCCTTCACCGGCCCTCTTATAGGCTCAAATATTTTGCTGTCCTTTGACTGCTGGGCAGCATAGCCATTTGCATCAATTCATGCATGAGATGAGTGTTGGCCAGCAGCGTCAGATGTGTGAAGTCTCAAAAATATGGCTCCTGTGAAGAAGAAAAATAAAAAAGGGAGAGTGTTTCTACTCATGTTCTAGGAGCCATCTTTCCTATTCTTTAGTTAATGCTCTACATATTCGTATTCAGCAGAGAGGAAGAGTCATTTTCTTCGTAGGAGGCATAAGACTTCTTGCACTTTTTCATTAGGAGTCAAGGGGAAACAAGACTCGATTCTGTATGGACTTCAGTGAAATTGATATCTAGATAAAACAGATATTTGTGTGACAATTTTAAACTAGAATATGTCTGCTTAATTCTAAAAGCTACACCATCGCTATTTGGTCTACCTAGTAGGGTTTTATGGTGCTCTGTTATCAGAGAGATCTTTGAGCTAGTAAAAGGACCACCTCTGAGTGCTTGGTCCTTGCCATTATGGTTTCTTGAAGTTAAGATCTAATAGTTCCTGTTAGAAGAATCTTAGGATTTTTCTAAATGACTCTGAGGTGGATTTCTCACAACTAACACATGTGAGCCTTGACAGTGATGGCATGTAAAAGAGAATTTTTGAGTGCCTGTGAACAGACTCATTCTAGGTCTTTATTTTAGAACAGAACAAGGTAGTTATTGTAGGAAGATAACTTTCAAATATAGTTGAATTTTTGTAAATCTTTGTTAGTGAAATAGTGTCTAAGATGACATTTGGGGAGAATATTTAGAGGTCTTATTTTTTCAGTTACAATTTTTAAAGTGTACACCTAGAAGAAATCAGAATAATTCAATGCTGCTTTCTCACATTCTGAATCTAAGCACTACAGCTGTAGTAGTTTTTTATTTCCTCTTGTTTGCTCAAAGAAATAGCAATGTGAATATGCTGTTGTGAATTTAAAAAGTTTTACTTGGCTTCCTCATAGCTTCCCTATACAAACAGCAAATTTGCAATAATTCCTTTAACTTAATGTCTTACTGCTGTTCCAGAACTATCAAGATATATTTTACCACCAGAAGGGATTTTAAAAGTGGAACAAAACCATGTTAATTTAGAGAGAAATGATGATACAGTAGTTCATGGATCAAGATGAACAGTGATTCTTCTTAAACTAGTCAAATACAACTCCCTTGCTTTGACAGAGAAATGTGTCTGACAGCTGTATTTTTCAAATGTATCTTAATTAAAGTATTTGCCCTAGTTTTGTTAAAAGAACTGTTTTTTAAATTAACAAGATTTTTTTGGGGGGGGGTTTACATTTTAATGTTTGGTCTTCTCTATATGAACTGGCAAATACTATCTGATTACTTCACTGTTGTGTCCAGCAGTTCTCATGTCTTGACTAATGTTGTATTTTCTAGATTTCATCATCCAATCCTCAGTCCTCTTGAAAGCAGTTTCCAGTTGGAAGTGGATGTGCTTGCACATCTCTTAAAGGCTCAGGCTCAGATCTCAGAGTGGAAGTTCCTTCCATCCCTGGTCAATTTGCACAGTGCTCACTCAAAACTACAGACTTGGGGCCAAATTTTTGAGAAACAGCGAGAGACCAAGAAACACCTGTTTGGAGGGCAATCTCAGAAGGCTGTGCAACCTCCTCACCTCTTCCTCTGGCTGATGAAGCTCAAAAACATTCTCCTTGCCAAGTTCAGCTTTTACTTTCATGAGGCCCTTAGTCGACAAACAACAGCATCTGAGATGAAAACTTTGACTGCTAAAACAAATCCTGATTACTTCGGGAAAATATCCAGCTTCATCAGGAAGTATGATGCCGTCAATGTTTCCTTGATTTTTGACAATCGTGGATCAGAGAGTTTTCAGGGACATGGTTATCATCATCCCCATTCTTACAGGGAAGCTCCCAAAGGAGTGGATCAGTACCCTGCCGTGGTGTCTCTGCCCAACGACAGGCCTGTTATGCACTGGCCCAATGTAATCATGATTATGACTGATAGAACCTCTGACCTCAACAGTTTGGAGAAGGTTGTTCACTTCTACGATGACAAAGTCCAAAGCACATACTTTCTGACTCGCCCTGAACCTCACTTTACCATTGTAGTTATTTTTGAGTCTAAGAAGTCAGAAAGGGACTATCACTTTATTTCTTTTCTCAATGAAATTTCACATTCCCTTAAGAACTCCAAAGCTTTTGCAAGCTTGAAGCCTGGATCCAAAGGGTAAAACACAAACTACTTACAAGTTGTCAAAGCAGCATGCCAGCCCTGGGGGAGCTGTAGCTGTCAAGGATTACATAAATTCATAATTCTCTAATTGGAAAGAAACCATTATGTTTTAAGTTCCTTTTTATTTTTAAGCTAATAAACACTTGAAGAAAAGTATTTTGAGGCAGTAGGCAGTGGGTCAACTTAACTGTGGGGTGTTGATGGCCACAGTAGAATTTTTTGTGTGGTTTTCAATTTTCAGTATGATTTATTTTTTCAATCCTCAACTTTTCCTGTATCAGAAAGGAATATATGCACTTTATCTTAGTCTGATCATTGACTGTCTTCTGCAGAGTTTATTGAAAACGTGGTAAGGATGGAAGATACTATCTTGTCAGAAAGCTGAATTGCCTTGCAGGAATGATTTCTGGGAACTAAACACTGACACAAGGGAATATTAAAAAAAGCGAACCTGCAAGTACACATTTTAAATAAAAATATTGTTAGTAATAACTCAGTTTTTGAATGGTTTCAAATGATAATTGAGGTCTCTGACACTCTCTGTTTAGCACCAGTCTCTGTTTAGAACACCCTGTATCATAAAGCTTTGTCATTGCTCCAGAGTGCAGACTAGGGCAAGAAAAGCTGCAGCATGGGCTGAAAGGCTGATACCAGAGCATTGAGACCTGGTCTTGGCTCTGATTAACTGAAGGAGCCAAGCTGAGATATTCTAGAAAGAACAGCTCCATAGAAAGAGCAGCAAAACCCTTTTCAAAATGTGATTTTGTCTGACTAACTTAAAAAAAAAACAACAACAAAAACCAAAATGTGCAGCAGTAGGAAATGTCCTGTGTAAATGAGTTATCTTATAATTTGCTGTTAGGATCAATCTGGATTTGTTTTCAGATTTTTGTAAGTATATGTTTTTTTCTTTCTGATCAGTTTTAAATAACTTCACAATTAAGCCAAATCACTTTTGGAATTTGGATTTAAATATATAACCTATGCAGTATGTTTACCTCATTCTAAAATGTCTTTTTCACCACTTCTAGGCTGCAGGTTTGGCAAAAGTATGTTTTCTAGTTAACCTGAAGTGCTTTATTTTGGAAGTCAATATTTCCGAATACAATAGAAGAGTCAATTGGGTTGTACCTGTAGCCTTGCATTTCATAATTCTGACTTAGCTATGCAGCTGTGCAAGCATTTTCATGGCAATTCAGAACTGATAAGGGTCTGCTGTATGACGTGTGTAAGTGTAGTAAAGTTAGATCTGTATCTGACACTGTAAGATACCATCAAATTTCTTCTTTAAAGGGGATTTAAGAAAAAACATTGATTTCTATTAGGAATGAAGTATAACAGATACCATTGCAGACCTGGCTTCTACTGATTCCCTTCCTCTCCCACAAAAGGTTATGGTAACTTGTCTTGCCTCTTGCTTCAGGTACTGATTTCTTTACAGTGACATAAGCATGTTCTATTCTCAAAATGTAAGCTCTGGCTTTCCACTTTGTATGAAATAGAACCTTCCATGCTTTGCTATAATTATGTTAGTGTATTGTGAGTACCTGTATTACTACCTTTCATCTGAAGCCTTTGACTGCAGTATCACTCCCACAAGTTCAGTCTGCTCTTTGCCATTGGAAAATAACAGAAGTTGCAAATATACCAGCACCTGATTCTAACCATGTTACACTTTGCAGCTTGAATTGTCTTTTTAACAGGACAAAGTTGCAAATGACAGTATTGAGAGAATTTGTGTGGTTTCCTCTGAGGGACAATGTCTTTATAGTAACATTGTACTATTGACTTTCTCAGCCTGAGTAACAGAACAGAGGCTGTTGCCAGAACCAATTCCCAGTCTTCAGCAGCATAATAAAGTGTCCGAATTCTGTCTGCCTCTGCAGTATTTCCCTGTCGTACTAAGCTGTCTGTGAAAAAGGGGAGAGGAGACTGGGGGAAGAGATCACTTGTGGTACAGATACCTTCTTAGTCCTTTCTGAGTTGCAGGGGGCACGGTGGAAGAGGTGAAAAGAGAAATCTGCTGCCTTTTGGAGCAGACTAACAGCTTTTACCAGTTGCTGAAGTGGCTGGAGGCTATTATCAGTGGGTTGTGGGATTTTTGTGGGAAGAGGAAAAGGAAGGGACTTTTCAGCGTATCTGATGGCTCACTTCACACTCCTGTCACTGTGTTTGATGAGTGGACTCTCTGCGAATGGGGAAGGGATGCTAGGTGATGAATCTGTGCAGGAAGCAGTGAGACTTGCTTTCTCCCTCATCAGCACTGTGGTTTCTTCAGAGGATCTTGGGCAAGCAGGCAGAGGAGCAATTCGACTCATGGGTAAGAATTCCAGAATATTTGGGTTGATGAAGAGCCAAAGTGAGCCATAACCATTACTCACAGTGTGAGAAGGGAGGGAATGGGAGAGATGTGCAGACAAATGGTGGGAGAGAACTGGGTGCTGGAGAGAGAAACTTGAGGAGCTCATTCTGTATTTCATAGTCCCATCTCTAATGCTCTTCTTGTAAGATCTCAGCCTTAAATTAATACAAGGTGGAAAGAAGAAAATCCAGGCCATAGGAAGAGGCTTGGATGAAAAACTGCAGGGGTGAAGCTAAAGAGAGGTTACACTAGAATCGATAACAAATAGTTCTTCAGAGTTGAGATATGCTATGACCAAAAGCTAAGTGTGTGTGAAGTGTGAGCACATGTAATGAATGAATATTTATAGATTGATTAGCCCTGTGCAGACTTATGCCACAGTTTGTTTTAAATGATAAATGAGGTAATGAGACTGAGTTATCTATGATGTAAAATTGACTAGGTCAATAATTAAAACATGTATAATTAAGGGAGGGAGCATATCTGTGGAATAAGTAATGGTGATCAGAAACTCAGGAACTGGACAAAAAAAAATATATTAATTACTAACTTCAGTACTGGAAAGCTTGATCAGTCTCTTTATTATAAGAACTGGAGAACAAATGCACTTTTTATGAGCTGGATGGTGTCTTATCCCATCTACTAGCTTTTCCTCTCTACCAATTTAGCTAAGCAAGATTGAATGTCCTAATGTACTTTAAAAGTCTTGTATAAATGCCTGCTTTAAATGTGAGATGTAAAGATGTTTATGATAACATAATGAAAGCTAATGCTTCCAGACATTCGTCATCATCATCCTCACCTGGAAAGGACTTTCAAAGATCAAGTCCAACTGGCGAAGCATGTGGCCTGTATGGGGATCAAACCCATGATGACCTTGGCATTATTAGCATCATGCTGTAACTGACATATTTAAAAGTTTTTAAAACAGGTACCGAAAATTGATATTGTTGGTGCCAGTCAGATTGCTTAGAATAGCAATGTGGAAGCTTATCTTGTAGCAAATTTCATATACCTCATCACTTGAGTCTACTAGGATTTTGGCAGAACATTTAATTTAGTGTCCTTTGCCTGGAATGTGAATTTGACAGCAAATGTATTCTCAGATCTCTTACATATTTTATATTTATATCTTGTATGCTGTTTTCTTTTACATGCAGTGTTCAGTTTGCTGGGTTTTTTCCTGAATAAAACATCTTTTCTGACCCCTTTCCATGAAGACAATGCAGGGAATGGAAACTATTAATATATGTTGTATTGTGTTGCAAAAGACTGCAATATATGTCTAATGCACAGGTTTTAATGAACTAACCATAAAATCCTGGTATCTATTTAAATACTGTGTTTATCTAACTCACTTGGAAAAACAACTACTATGTAAGTAGAAATAATCTTAAGGCACTCTCCCAGTTTATTATTGCTCTAGTCTACTCTTCATGTATGAGCCTTTTGAGATACTTGTGATCATTCTAGTGGTTGTTCTTTAATATAAGTTATCTGAGGCTTGCTTGTGTATGTGTCCACAATGCCTGCTGCCTCTTACTGTGCTGGATCCTAATGTTCTCATAATCTAGCTTTAAGAAAATCGGCAATGAGGTGAACTTCATTCCTCATGTCCTCTTGTTTATTGCAATACAACCCCTCATCTTGCAGTAAGAAGAGTGTCGCACAGTATGGCTGATCCTGGGCTTGCAGTTAGCTCTGTGATTGCTTCCAGAAATGCTGGCACTAGCATAATGAGCTTGGCTGAATCTTTGAGTTTTCCACCTGTTTTCTCCAGAAGTCTCCTTTCCAGACTCCCAGAGATCCAAGCCAGCCCTGCCTGGGTGGATGCAGCCAAGACCAAGCACTGCTTATTTGCTTGGACTCTGCCTGAGCCTCAAGAGCAGTAAGTCGGTGTGCTTTCCACTGGGGACAACTCCTGTGTTGCTCATCAGGGATGGCCTTTGGGCTGTGATTGTGAAAAAGCAGGAGCTGTTTATGGGAAGAACAAAGAACGAGAATGCTGACAAAGAACAGCAGTAGTGTAGTGCTTCACAGAGCAGGCACACAAAATAAAGAAGTCAAATGCAAGATGGAATTGGATGTTGATTTTCTTGTTCTGTTAGTCAAGGACCAGTTTATCGATAAAAGTTTCCTTTGGGGGATTAAGGTAATAGATTCTTTTGCCATGAAATTGTTTTAAGTATATGATCATTTTTCTCCAGGAACCACCTCTTCTCTTATGTGTGCAGCCTCTCAACACATTGCCTGACTTATTTTTTGTAATTGTCTTGGTTCTTTTCTGGGAGAGTTTGCCTGCTTCAGTTCTGTTCTCTCCTAACTTTCAACGTGGTATTGCAGCTACTGAATTTGTGGTAGGATAACAGAGCTCACCACTTTGTAGCTGGGACCTGACCATGCTCTACCTGTACATGGCAGTGGTAAGAATGGCAAAGTGCAGAAGAGAAGGCGAAGTCACTACAAGATGGGCTGGGGCAGATGACAGCTCTGGGAAAGACAGGCAGGGAGAAAACAGGCACAAAAGAACTGCAATTCAGACAGACCACCAGCAGAAGGTTTTTGTTGGCCCCTCTGCATTGCTGGCCTAGTTTCACAGGAACGTATATAAATTTCATATTTTGCAAAAGCTGCACTAGGACCCCACCTGTAATTGCAGCTGCTGGTTTTCCAGGATGGTGGTGTTCAATCTTTAGGTAAAAACAATCTGGCAAAGAAGCTGGTTATGGGCAGATGATTAAGACAGGCTTTGCTATATCCCATTATTAGCTAGGGTATGCTGCTATGATGTTACTAGTTAACATCTGAAGCTTCAGAGCACTGCAACGTCGCACTTTATTTGTGCAGCTCACTGCTGATCAGATAAAATATTTAGTGGCACTAAATTTTGGCTCTGTGGTGTATGCATCATTTACTACAGAAGTACTGAGAAGTTTTTTAGTGTGTGCAAGTCAGACTCCTCAGATGAGAGCCATAAAGAACCAACATCACCATGATCCTGTACTAGGATGCACAACCTTAAACCAAGACCTGGAAGTTTCCTGTGGGAAGGAGGAAAAGTTGGCTGATTAAGTCTCATTCTAGGTTTGGAAGCTTTTTCGTAGAGCTCATCTCTGAGTAAAGAGTCGAGAGCTCTGCTGAAAGCAGGATGTGTAAGCTGAGTGAAGTTTATCTTCCCCTTCTCTTCATGCAGCTCTGTCCAGAGAGAGCAAGAGCAACTCACTTTCAAATGTCATTGCCTAATAGGTTTTCGTGAAAAAGATGTTCCTTGTTTACCATTACAAGTTATATTCTGCACACAGGCTAACTTTGGAGAGCGCCAAAATTTCATATACTGAGTTTTCCCAACACAGTGATTGCCTTAAGCTGGCTGACCTGCTGACTGTACCTTGAAGCAAGAAGAGCAGGAGGTGAGTTGTGCATTTCTCACTCTCTATTAGGCATAAAAATAGATGGGCCTAAATCTTGGACCTGCCTGGTGGGATTTGTGGCACTATCTAATTTTTCTTGCTATCCCTGTAGACTGAAAGGATTCCCCAGATCCTCTCTTCCCTGAACACACAAGGGTTTCAATATCTAAATATGCCTTAGGTGCTTCAGGCAAATCTCCAGTTAGGAATGATTTGTTAAAATGATGGTTGCTAGATTACAAATATCTTATTCTAGATATTCCTGTCTGAAACTGCAAGAGAACAGTAAAAAACTCAAACCACCACTGCTTTATTGACAAGTCTGTAGTATGTCCAAGGAGATGCAAATCCAGAGACTGAACTGTCATATGTTTTTGAAATATACCTATCCTTAAAGCTGTCAAAGAAATGTCTTCAGAGGGCTGCTAAGATAATAACATATTAAAGCATAAGGCTTCTGCTTTAACCTTCCATCTGGAAGGTTATTCTGCAACTGTGCATTTTAGGGACTTTTATGCTTTTCATGGTAGCATTTTCTTAGGCATTTATTTCTGTAAGTTATATTTGAAATGAGCTAGATATAGCTTTTTCCAAAGCTGCAGAAATTGAGAAACTGCAGAGTGTAGGTGTTAAATTCAGTGCAGGTAAGCAAATTGCTGTTTGCAATTTTTGTACCATTTCTTAATGCATAAAAACAATGTTAAACTACATTTTTTGCTTCAGTAAAGCAGAAAAACTGCCACTAGAGGGTAGTATTAATACAAAAAGAAAAAAGTAATTTTGGAATTGGTCTCTTTCCAGGATGAAATAGTTTATACTCTCCTGCACGTTTATAAACAAGGGATAGGTTTTACTGCTCTAGTCAGATTTGTTTGATCTTGTTGGCTTTTTTCCTCATGGTGTGATTTATATACTTCTGTTTCAGCTGTAAACAGCAATAGCAGGTATCTAGTTTCATACTTTAATGTATATATGAATACTAAAATGATGCTGTTTCATCTTCTTTGTGAGGAACTTTTTTATTGAATTGCAAAAATAACTGTAAAAAAGCTTTGATGATTTTTCTGTTGAAAACTACCCATTCACTTAAAATTGCATTACATTTTAGAAAAGATGGAGAGGGTTATGCTTTGTTTGGGGGTTTTTTTTCCTCCCCTCCTCCTTTCTTTTTTCATGTTCCTAACAGCGGGAGAACTAAATTTTTTTTTTACCAAAGCAGTGCAGTATTATTGAATGACTGTCAAAGTCCATTTAGGGAGCATCAGGCTAGGGTTTAAGCCTAATGTAAATTAAGAAAGGTTTGAAAGTCTAATGTGGGCAAAGCTACTCTGATATATAACTATATATACGCGTGGTATAACTGTGTGTATATATATGGATGGATTGTATATGGTATAATCATGTATGTATGGTGTAGCCATATGTGTATATGGTATATGTATGTATAATACAACATATACTTGTACTGTGCCAGCCAAAATATGGTTATACCATACCAACCCTGAGCAGCAAAGCCAAGATGCCCACATGAGGCAGTGCAGAAGGTGAGTGGCTGGTTGAGGCTGAGCGACTCCAGTGCCAGAGCCTATGCTGCTTTGGGCCATCACAAACCCTTTGAGCCTACTGGATATGCTTGGGGGCAAGTGCTGCAGGCAGGTGCCTATGCCAGCCTACTGCTGCCCTTTAGTGTTGAGACTGGGGAGTTTTGGTAAGGCTGCATCCTGCCTCAGCCCCAAGAAGAAGCTGTTGGAGGCAGAGGAGGAGTTTGAGGAATGGAGGGAAAGTGGAGGAGACACAAGGACGAAAGCAGCAGCAGGGACCTTGCCTTCTCCCACCTATCCTCCAAGAGAACAAGCTAATTTCATGGCACTTTCAGCAGGACTAATGCACACAGTGTATATCTGCGGTGCTCGGCAGTGCTGTGGGCTTGCTGTGCCCAGAAGCTGGGTGGGAATGGTGACCCTGGACCTCCACCATAAACTACTCCAAACCTGCTACATCCTTCTGTGCTGAGGCCAAGCTTGTGTGTCACCCATGCTTCATCCTCTAGCCCCAGGCTGGGTCAAAATCCAATAAGAATTGTATTTATTTTTCCTTCTTCTGTGTTGGAAGATAGCTAGATGAAAGACATTATCTTGCTGTGAACTTTTCTGAGGTGACCTGAAGAGCTTTAGTGTGTGTTTTACATTGCTGTATATGACAACAACTCTGCCAGGGAGGCAGCAGCCTGGCCTGAGCTGCTGTATTAAACTGACGGTCGCATGGGGTTTGGTGGTGCACAGTAAACACATTCTTTCGCCATGACGATGTTAAAATTGTGGCTCTTCAGGGGACAGGATGGTGCCTTTGAACTGAGATTGTGACTGCGTGCGTGGGATGCAAATGCAGTGTGTAAAGCTGCCCCATGGTGCACTGGTTTAATAAAACAGATTTTCAGTGACTCATTGGGAAGATGAAAATTTTCTGCTCGCATTTAATTTATCACTTTGGGGGGGGGGGTAAGCAACAGTAAAATGCATAAAATTAGTGCTCCTGTGATGAGATGGACTTGGCTTTGGAGAGCCAGTGGTGGCAGGGAGCCTGGCCAGCAGTGTGGGGCTGGGAAATATGGATGGAGGTTGGATTAAACTACAACAATGGGTTGGGATGGGACCAGCCATGGGGCAGAGTTGAGCCCCTGGCCGAGGTGGTGGCTCCTCCTTGTTGGCATGTTGGCCACTGTGCATGTGGTTAAAAACTAACCATGTTCGGCCGGTTACTATGGCAATGATGTAGCATGAGTTGTCATGGTGATCAGCAGAATTTGTCGTCACATTCCTGCATGAAGGTGATGGATGCTGTTCTGGAGGGCTCTGAACTTGACCAGTTTGCCCTGTAATCTTTTTCTTTGGTAGAAATGCTTGTGACCGCTGCAGTCACTGAATGTAGTTGTCCTTCCAATGTGGTCACCTAATTTTCCATGTCCTAGTGCTGTATTTTCCTTTCCCACTTAGAAAGTTAAGAACAGCTCTGGTAAGCCATAAGTTGCTAAGCGAATCTAATTATATGCACTATTATACAAGGTATGTTAATAAAACATACTTCTGCTAGTGAGGCTGTTTCCAGACACTTCCTTAATCTTGTGTGTGCTCTTCACCTCTGTATCTGCCCATAATACAATTCAATAGAATATTGGGTGCTCGTTTGAAAAAAACAGTTTTAAGTTGATCTGAAGTAAATTTGCTTCAAATACTCCCTTTTAAGGCAGAATGATGTATGTTCTGCCATGGAAATGCAGCTTTTTGTTTATTTTTATTTAAATTGGCTTTCTTTCTCTTCCTTCTTGGGCTTTAAGAGCAATACACAATCTCTTTCCCTTACTCAGGAGCTACACATCTGTTGTTCCTTGTCGGGGTTTTTTCATATAGGTCATCAACAGGACAAGTACACTGTATGGAAATTATATTGCTTTCAGTGGTTCTTTCCTTAGGAGAGGTGGTATAACTACAGTTTTAGCCCTATAGAAACCAAAAGTGTACCTACCAGCTATGGGTTCTGTTGTTTTTTTTTCAGTTGTGCAAGAAATAAACTCCTAGAGTGGCAGAGCATAGTCAACCATTTGGTTTTGTAAGGATAAAAATCTCAGCTTAACTCGAGATGTCAGCTGTTTTTAAAAAAACAAAACATTCTGTTCATAATCTACTTTTAAAAGTCCCTAACCCCTTTATCACATTTACATTTCTGTGCTAAACCATACACCTCAAAATGAAGCCTGAGAAATAGTACTAGTGGTGTTTCACAACAAGATGTGCATGCTGCTTTCATAAACTGTCATTTGCAGGCACCAGGGAGTCTGGAAGAGGAAAATCTGATTTTGGGGTGTACAGTCTAATAGCTCTGATATTTCATAAGTGTCTTGAATATTTTATTTTGTCCTGCTTTTTAGGAGATAAGTTTTGGGTGTACCAGCAAAACTCTATTTATTGCCAGGGAACATAGGAACTATACCAGCTCAGAAATGTCTTGAGATTTGGCTGTGCACAGTGCTAGGTTGGAATCTGGGTTATGCTTGAGGCTGCATAGCTTTGGATTTAGGAAAGTCATCGGCAATGATGTGTTTTAAGTCCTTTTTGCTTTCAGAACCTCTGTGGTGTGCTTAAGTGTATGACTAATGTGAGGAGCTTCCACTGGCCACATGCTCTGGAATGCTGGTCCTAGTTCCTCCAAACAATGTCTAGCTTTTACAGCATTTGTGAGTTACTTACAACTGATAGTTTTGTTTGTTTTTTTCCCTAGTTCACAGCTTTATAATTTCTCCAGAAATAGAGTTAAACTCATTGGCTTAAGAAGCAAAGGTTTTGGACACTCACTGGGCTATGTGATTCTCATGTATGTATTTCAGCACAACAGTGGAGCCTCTCTGTGAGGTAAACTCTTAGCTGCATGTTGCTGGGAAGCAGCGAGGTACCACCATGTGCTCATCCTGTGTTACTGAATTTCCCTGGATATATCCAGCGGTTGCTGTTAGCGATGAGATATGCAGCTACATGGACCTGTAGTCAAACTAGTGCAGCCTTTCTTCATTGACTTCTTCATTCAGTCTTCTCAGAGCCATTAGTTTTACAAGAAGCTGAGTGAAATATTGGGAAAATGTTGCTCTATCTCCTTAAAGGTATTGCAGATGTGGCACCTCAGATGTATCATCTCATCTTCCTACCACTTGTTCCTTTTCATACGAAGTATTCTGTGCTTTTACTTCCTTGAATCTTTCAAGTCCTGGACTCAAATCCCAAGTCTCTTTGGCTCTGGTCCCATTGACATAAAAAAAAAAAATCACAAGGTGGGAGGCCTGTGCAGTGCCCTTCTTGTGCTTCCAGTATTGCATCAGCCCTGGAAGCCATTCAAAACCTCCCCAGATAGGCCCTGCTCTCCTCTAGGATCTGCTCAGTCTACTTTTGTTTGGGTTAATGCAAGTCTGTGGTCATGGGGCATTTACAAATAAATGAGGTATGAAAGACTTCATAGGGTCTTTATTTGGACATTTATTGAGACATAAACTGTGATGTGAATCCAGCCTGGTTACAGATCAGGTGAAATCAGTGAATGAAAATCTGTAAACTGCATTATTTTTCTGCAAGTATATTATTGTGAGTGACTTTTGGCAAGTGACCTCAAGAGCCCTTGTAGCACAGTGATTTTTTTTTTTCCTACCTTATCAATCCTTCTGATGATAAAAGGAAATTGGGTTTTGAAATCCTGAGTAACTCTGGTGTTACACTGGTATAGATTAGAAGATTTATGCTCAGGCTTGCTGAGTACTCCTTTCTCTCCCCCTCCCAAATGAAAGATAAAATATCTGTCACTATCTTGAGAGAGGTGGGTTTAACTGTATTCAGCTGCTGAAAAACTTTAAAGCTCATGGAGAAAAAGGATACTGTTTGAAGTCATACTAGTAATCTCTTGCAGCAAAGGCTGCTTACAGGATTAGAGGATGCTCAAACCCACTAAGGAGTAAATTTGTGTTTATGAGCACTGAGGGAACTTTTCAATTACGTTAAACTAACCTACTAGATACAGTCAAATCCCTTGTCTTTTGGGAAAGTGTTTATTTACAGGGACAGCATTGGTTCAGGAACTTGTTCTCTTGCTAGAAGGAGGGTTTATGAAATTGCTGCAAATATTCTAATAGTTAGCTCTAATGAGTGAATGTTTGTGCTAGATGTTTTTCTAAGATGTTCAACAAACTATTCAAGTTAGTAGATGAGTGGAGGCATTTTAAATAGTAGTAAAACATCTCTGATACGTACATCACTGCTTCTATACATGGCAAGGAGTGTTAATGACGTGTTGCAGCACACTACAAAGAACTACCAAAAGAAACTGACCTTGTGGCCCAATCTTTTTCCTTCTGCAAATAAAGTCAAGCAACAGAACTCATGCTTTTGATCCTCTGCCATGAATTTCCTGCAGAACACTGCTTGCTGAAAGGCAAAGAAGGTCCAAGAGGGAGAAGTTGGCATCCACATGAAGGCAACTGGACCATTGGTGAGCTGGTTTTGATGGAGGAAACACATGCACTGCATCAAAGAGGATTTCAACTTGTGGCATTGTCACTTTCAGCCTTCCTGAATATATAAATAAATGTACAACCGTAAAACACCTGAGGAATGTTATCCTTATTTGATGAGTCTCTTGGCTGAGGAAATATGTTGGGAAACTTTTCCAAAGCCTTAGGAGTAGGAAACCTCCTGTTCTTGAGGTTAAGGGTAGGAGTGTGAGACCAGTTTGTCTGTGTATGTTCATGTGCCTGCGTAATAGAGACTTGAAAGAGAAACCAAGAGCTACAGATCTTATCATTGCAGGCATCAGAAAGCAGGGGAATAAATAGGGGAAGTAAGAAATGATGTTTGATCAAGTGGCTGCTAAAAGAAAAAAATATATATGGATTATTTCTCTGTGACACACTCTTCAGAGATCACTAAGGGATACTTGATGCATTTTAAAGAAAGTAGTGTCAAAAAAGTAATGTTTGTGAAAGGTCAGTGGCTGCAGGATGTTTATAAACCATGAATGATTAACAGCTGATGTGTAAAAGACTAAGAATCATAGATTCATAGAGAGGTTAGAGTTGGAAGCCCCCTGTTGCAAGTAGAACACCTATAACTAGATCACGTTGCTCAGAACCTTTTCCAACCTGACCTTGAATGGTTACAGGGATGGAGCATCCACCTCTTCTTTGGGCAATCTGTTCCTGTTCCTCCTTATATCCAGTCTAAATCTTCCTTCCTGTAGTTTAAAGCCATTACCCCTTGTCCTGTTGTGACAGGCCTTGCTAAAATGACTGTCTCCATCTTTTCTGTAGGTTCCCTTTAATTGCTGCTAGGCTACAACAGGGTCTCCCAAGAAGAGCCTTCTCTTCTCCAGGCTGAAAAACTCTAACTCTCTCAGCCTTTCTTCATATGGGAGGTGTTCCAACCCTCTGATCATGCTTCAACAGGTTTGCACCTTTCTTATGCTGAGGACTCTTGCTTCCCATGGTGTTTGTGACCTAAAGGAAATAGGTTGGAAGGAGCTTTAGGTAGGTAAGAGCTGAGATTCTTGAGGTTGAGGTAAGACTAGCTGCTAATAAGAGTGTTATGAAAACCTTGATTTATGTAACATATTTCACTGAATGAACTTCTCTTCAGGGTCCTGCTGAGCAAAGGTGGTGTGTGGTGCCCGAGGAAGGGAGAGCAATTATGTTTCTGTGTCCTCAGATCACCGAGATGAACTCCCTAAATAAAACATGTGGCTGCTAAATTTTTCATGTCTCTCTCAAATAGAAGTTCTTAGTCTGACAGCTCTTCTTTGCATTCTTAAATACTACAATTTTAATAGCTGGTTTTGCCCATCAGCAGCCTGGCTCAGAGTTTGAAGTTTCCCTGTGTGCCCTGGGGGCTTTCTCTGCAGGAGGGGGCCAAGATATCCCAAAACTATTTGCCAGAACTGACCTGTAATTTTCCTGTAAGTTGTTGTCCCACCAGGAAATGCTGCTTTGTGAAACCCAGACTATTTCCTGAAGATGTACTTCTTCGCAATATTTCATTCTAGAAAGAACAAAAGAAAGTATTTTGCTTATGTTAAAGCAGACTTGTTTTATTTAAGATGTTACATTGAAATGCATTATTCTATAAGGATTAAAAAATCGAAGCAGATCATTTCAATTAAAACCAACTTCAAACATTTCATTTAGAAACAATTTACAGAGATGCTTTTGTCCATTTTTACTATGGAAAATATAAGCTTGTAGAATTTGCTGTGAAAGGGAAAATCCTGTTACAAGCCAGCTTTGTTTTCTCTCTGTGCGCTGCTTTGCGTTTTGTTTTATGTCTTATACTAACAAGATGTGTGCCTGCATGTAAAAAGAATGTTTTCTCAATTTGTGGTTGATCTATTGCTTAAACTTACTTGCTGTATGACACCTTCACAGTCCAGACCTCTGTAGTTTATAACTTAGTTATACAAGAAACACTTCATAAAGATGTAATGTAGAGTTAATAGCTAATGTATAGAATGAGACATGCAGTTGATGCTAATTTTTGAGTCTCTTAAAGGACTGCAGGACTCACTGGGTTGGTATTTAAGTCCAGAAGAGAGGGTGTCACTTGTGAATTAGTCAAATTTAAACAGAAGTAAACCAGGGGCTGTTGAACAGTTTTGTTTGGGCCTTTTCCTATTATAAAAACCCAAGTGGTGTATTTTGGAGCACAGACCAATAGCATAAGTCTTATGCTTTTGTATAGGTTAACTTGCTGGTGGCTGGGCTCTTGCTTGAGAGTGTGCAATACACCACAGGTCAGATGCCAGCATTTCCACTAGGAGATATTCACTCTCTCTCCTTCAAAGGTGAAGGCTCTCCATAAGCCCCACACAAATTGTCAGCTACTGTTGTGAGTTGAACTGTGAACTTTTAATATTCAGATACCCTGAGGTACAAACTAGAGTTTAAATTGCTTTATATTTCACACTCGGAGTAGTGCATGAAGGGAACTTAAGTTTCCAAAGCACTCTCTGCTGTGGGTTAAGCAGGACAGTTTTGTAAAAAGTCATCCCAGGGACAGGTTTGGACCAGATCTGTGCATGGGGAAGTGACTTGGTGATGCCTTTCATTGCCTGCTCGTGGCTGAAGTCTCACCTCCTGCTTAGTCATAACTGCTTGCATGGCTTTAGTGGCCTGCTGCAGCCTGAGCTATCACTCCTGCCTTCAAAAATCTTGTGGTGGTTAGAAAGCTTGACAGGAATTGAAGCATCACTTTTCACCTGAATTACAGTGATTTTTGTTGTTGTTGTTGTTCCTTCCAGATCTTTAAAGCATTGAAACATTAGAGAAAACAGGGTTTGAAATGTCCTGCAACTTCACTCAGCCTGTGCTGCTTCCTGGCCGAGAGACCTTGCTGCAAAATACCTCCTGGCACACTGGATACACAAGAGTAAGTTGGACTTGCTTTATCACCTCTTCGCTTGAATATTTTGCTTTAAAAACTGAAAACTCTTTCTAAATGAGTGTATTACCACAGACAAACCCAAGGGCTTTCATCAGAGATTTTGTTTAACCTTTCACAGAAAACAGAATAATCTCCTTGGATGAAAATACTGAGAAATTAGCAGTAAACCAGAAATGTGGTCAGGAAACTTTATTTTTGTTGTCAGAGCTCCTATGGCATCAGACACCACAGCAGCAGCAGCAGTGGGAGCCTGGGGCTCATGTGAAAGCTGCCTGGTGGAAATTGCTGCTGCTGCAGAAAGCTGAGCAGGGTATTGCCCAGTATCATAGCCTCTAGGTGTTTTGCCTTTCATTTTACCTCCCCTGGTGATGGGTGCTGTGGGACATGGAGGAGGGTGACGATGAGGGCAGGGTGGGAGCAGGCAGGAAGGAGGGCAGGGAATGGGCTTCCAGGCAGGACCCTGCCCAGGCTCCATTCAACATGCAGTGACTTTCCCATGTTGCTGTCCCAAATGCCTGAGTCTCATGGCAAGTGAATGATTTTGGCTGCATGGTTGCTATTTTGGGCTACCACACTAGAAAGCAGCTTCTCCTTCAGCCTTCTCCAGACCCTCTCTGTCCTTTGATTTTACTCTGAGAGGAGGTATGGAGATTAAAGAGGCAAAATCCTAAACCTCAGTGCAATAAAGCACTATGTACAAAGGGATGGCTTTCACAGTGTTTGGCTTTACCAGCTGAAAGAAGTTGTCTTGGTTTTAGTGCACCTTGCATGGAGATACATTCTGGGTTTTTTTTATTTTTGAATTGATACTTATACTTGTTGAAGTGCTATATTTTTCTTTGTGCAGATATGTAGGTGTTATCTTTGAGGTAGAGCTTATATTGATCTCTCTCTCTCTCTGTGTCTCTCTAACAATTTTGTCTGGAGAGAAGCAGAGCTGCTAAAATTAATAATAGAGCAGGCACCACAGACAGGTACCTGTTCTATCAAATGCTGTAGGGGCAATGTAAAGGAGAAGAGACCTGACTGGATGATGAATAACATGTCAGCTTCCCTCCTCAGCTCTTCTATATTTTTGCCACTGTAATGCAGAATCCCCATCTGACCATTGTGTGAGCATCCCACATTCAGGTCCTTCCCCCAGCTAAGCTGTGCCTCCAGCAGAGTGGGATGCCTGTCCCTGTGAATGTGGTGGCTGGGAATGGGCTACCCAGCATCTCCCCACTGGAGCTTGTGACTGCACAGTTGGCAGATGTAACAAGCAACATTTCTTGAGAGATCAGGACTGAGTTACAAATGCTTGGGGAGAGAAGAGATGTGATTTCCCTGCATGATGTGATATTATTTGGTACTGAGATCCTTCCTTTAATCAGCAGAGACATGACTGTTCCCAGTGCTTTGAAGAAGCAAGTGCCCTGGGCACAGGGGTGAAACCTGAGCCACAGCAGCTGCTGGAGATGCTTGTGTTGCAAAGAGGGCAAAGAGCCTCAGGGATGATGTCTGACACTCAATAGCTTTGTAGGGATGGTACAGGTTGCACATTTGCCTCCAGTCCTCCTCCAAGTGAGCAAGGTGTGGATCAACTCCTGCAGCATTTGAATGCTGCTTTATGTGGACCATGCCACATGGGAGGGGAGATGTGTGGATTTGATTGCTCTCATGCATCTTCTCATTCAGGTGAACAGAGGAGGGAAATGTCCTGCTGATGCTGCTATGACCAGAGCTGTTGACAGGGTGAGTGCCATAGGTCACAGGGATCAGGGTAATGTTGCCACCCAGCACAGGCACCCTGGAGCAGGGCTCCTTGCTCAACTGACATCTGGGGTGGCTGGCAGCTGCTGGAAAATTTGTGAGACCTGAGCAGAAGTCTTTATTTTTTTCACATAAAAAAAAAAAAGAGGAAATACTAGGAAAGAGTTAAATTATCTGCAGGAATTGCCTTCTCATCTATTTTATTTAACTATGAATGAAAACTACATTAAGCAAAACTGAATTATTCTGTGACTAGCATTGCTAATAGATCTGTGAAAAAATTCAGTTTACTTTAGAGTAATAATAATAAATGTACTTGATACTGGAGATAGAACTGTAGTGCACACAAAAATTGCATTTAAATACTTGAGCCTGCTGGCACACTAAAATAGGAAGAAGTAAGAACAGTGAAACAGCACACACCAAAACTGATGACCTGTAAACAGGAAATCAAATTTCTGCAGAGGTCATTCTGGAGACCCAATATTACAATGCAGATACAAAAGAAACTTAGGTCTCTATAGAAAAGCTTGTAAATCAGCTACTGCTTCACTGAACACATGCATTTTCATGTGCACACCTCATGGATATACACAGATATGAATGGCATTTAGGCCTCCAGTATATAAGAAATTCTGTTATTCCCAAACATCTAATGTTTGACAAAGTCAGTTCATTTTTAATACTGGGAGCATTTTGAGGGACTGAGGTTTAATGACAGCATCAAGGCAAACATTGATGTGGGTCTGGCTGGAGAAAGCTGGGCAGGGCTCACAGGGCTGCCAACTTGGGGCTGTGCAGGAGAGGGATGATCCTGTGGGCATGTGAAAATGGCAATCCCTCCAACAGGGATGTGCTGTGTCCTCCATGCTGCCACCCAGAACTGTGCTCCTCTCTCACCTGCCCCTGGGGCCATGTGGGGAGAGAAGACTCTTCCACTCAACAGAGTGTGTGACTGAGTCATTTAACAGTACTCAGCAGTCCTTATTTTAGGTATTTTCCCACTTTTAACATGCTTAAATTCACTGTTCCTGACTCCAACAACAATTTCCAAATTAAAGCTATTTTATCATATTCAAGGAGTCACTGCCAGAAAAACAACCATTTCAGTGACAGTCTTATCCCTCTGCAGAACAGCACTGGGTTCAGTGATTTGTCCCTCCCAGAAGGTAATTCATTCAAATAAATGTAAACCCCTGTTTTATGGTCAGTGTTTATAGATGTCAGTGTGCACTACTGAAAATGCATGTGGCAGATATTAAGGGAAGAATCGATGTGCTCTGCAGAAGTAACAACAGGCAGGGTTTGGGTTTGGGTTTGGTTTATCCATGCTGCTGTACTGAGTGCAGCCACTATTGATTTCAATCCCACAACTGTCTGACCTCCTTTGTAAAGTACAACTTGTCTGTCTTCATATTTTACAGCTGAGTTTGTTTTGCCTTGCACTTTGCACGCATTTCTTTACTATGCTACTTGAAAAAAACAAAACTAAAATCAATGCAGTTTGTTAACTAAAAAAAAAAGGAAAAAAACCCAATCTCCAACCCTAGACCAGAAAGGCACCCTTGGGTGTCTGCAGTGACCAGCATGGCCTGACCCTGCTGGGAGATGGCAGCAACACAACTGGGAATGCATTGTCTTTGTGCTGTCACAGGGCATGGGCTCAGCTGACCACAGAGTGAGGTGTAAAAACTGTGTTCCTGCTGATTTTGATTTGCATGTATGTATTGAGAAAGGTGGTAGAAAACCTGCTTGTCCAATTCAGCTGCACCCTATTTATGTTATTTAATGCCATTTAATCCCTCAGACAGCATCAAATTCTGTATATCGCTTTGCAGCCCAGGGGCCTGCTGGCTGTTGCCATATCTGCCACATGAGAGAGAGAGAAAGTAAGGAAATATCTCACTTTTTTCTCCCTAAAGTCCAGTTTAATGCCACCACACAACTTTCATTATCCCATCTGGCTGGGACACTGCATCAGATGGTGTGGTCCATGCCCTGACATCTTCTGTATTCTTTTCCACCAGTTATGGCCATGTTGATGTAGAACAACTGGATGAGAGGAACTGAAATGCTATGCAAGGGTTACAGTCCTGCTGGGGCCAGTGGTGGGGAAAGCAGTCAGAGGGAGATGGGGTGTCCAGCAGGGCTGTGTGCCAGTAGGACACAAAGTGTGGGCCAGGCTGAGGCTGAGGACACTACGGTCTGGGCAGGCTATGGCACTGCGGCAAAGAGAGTGAGTGGCACCTCCAAGTCATAAGGTTCTTGGTGTCACAGCCCCTGGCAGGAAAACTTGCTCACACTGTGTCTGATGGAGCTGTAGTGCCAGCAGGGAATGGTGCTTTCAGCTGCACGATCTGCAAATGCCCTTGAGTAAAACAGAAAGCAAAGTAGTAGCTGCAATTACAGTGGATTGCCTAACTAGTGGTTCATTTGGGGTTGTTGTTTTTGACAGTAATTGAACTGTTTCAGCTAACTGGATTTGAAGATGCTGAACTGTGGATATGTTTAGGCTTTCATATATTTTAGGTTTTTTTTCCCCCAAAAGCCAAGTTAGTGGAAGAAGCAATATTCCTACCTACATGAATGGTACTTTCATCCTGTACCATCACTAGTTAATATTTAGGCTGGTTTCAGTTGTTCTCCATGTACCATCCAGACTAACATTAAGGCTTATCCCATGGAGCAGTAGTGACTGAACAGAGCAACTGTGGATCCTTCTGGGCAGGGTGAGTCCCCACGAGCTGCAGAGTAAGTAGCAAACCATGCATCTCTACCAAGGAGAAAAATCTGGCTGATCCTCCATGGTTTCTGTGCAGGCTGGGGCAGTGCTGTGTCCTGGTTCAGTTAATACACTTTTCTCAGCACAGCAACTCATCACGCTTTTGCTTTGCTGAGTGCCAGTAAAGTCAGCAGTTCCCTAGTCACCTGCCAAAACCTTTGGCTGTCTCTATGAGAGCTGGACTTTTTTTCCACTACAAAACCTGGAAGCAAGCTAAGAAGCTGGTGCAATGCAACACCAGAACTTCACATTACACAACAGGAGGAAACCCTTCTTCTCATGTTCTCTTATTCATTTTAAAACAGATTAAAAGCTGCCACAGATGCCTTTCTCCACACTAGTGTATGGACTGAATGTGGGAATTGGGTTACATTCCACTGGGCAGTACAGGACCTTGAATGAGGACTAACCTTTGCTGTCCCCTCCTGAATTTCTTAGTTAGCTTTTGTGTAGCAGGGGACAAGAAGAAATACTTGAAGTAGGTCACTGGACACTGTGGTACATAGACTGCCACCATGGGCTGATCAGTGGGCCCACTGACAAATAGTTCTGTTATGGCAGCTTTCCCAACATGAGGAAGGAAACCCCTGCTCTGAGCTGGGATGGCTGGCATGAGTGTCCCCCTTTATTATCCCACTGCCTTACATCTGTTGCCTTCCTTCTCTCTGGGCAGATGGTGTTCCTCAACCACAACCAGAGATGGCTTTAAGACATTCAGATGTGGCTCCTGACCCTAATTTTTTTCTAAGCAAGGATCAGAAATGCATTTCCAAGTAGCTCTTCTCCTCCTAAATGCCTGTAAGTTGGCCAGCATGGTGGGGCTGTCTGGGGAGCTGCAGTGCAAGCCCAGGAATCATCCTCCACAGCACCTGGGCCATGGCTGAACCTCTCTCATGCAGCCATCAGCCTGAAGCTCACAGTCCCCGCTGCTTCCTGGTGTCAGCTGCAGAGGCATGAGCATTGTTATCGCTACTTGGACATGAGGTGACTGAAGATAACCTTTACCTGTGGCACTTTACCCTCATCCCCCCACACAGTGATGGCATCCATTCTTCTGCTGCAAGACATGTCCCCAGGTAGACTTTTTTATTCTTTTCACTATGGGACTGTATTTTTAAACTGTGGAGACTGGGGTGGGTTTTTTTCCACTCTTTTTTTTTCCTGGGAGTGGAGGAGTGGGAGGTGAGGTGCTGGCTCATTGGGTGGCAGGGAGTTCCCACAGCCGGCGGGAGCAGGGCTGGCTGCCCTTGATGGGGGCTCAGGCAGAACCACAGGAGGTTGGTGGCTTTTTGTAGGGGGTTGTCTCCAGGTACAGAGGGACTTGGGTGAGCTCATGGGGATGGTGCTTTTTAAGTTAGGCAGGAGCTTGTCTGGGAACAAGCACTTCTTCATGCTAAGATGGTGATGGGCCAGTGATACAGGATTGGGGTTGGGTAGCTAGGGGATGCTGATTGTTTTCCCTTCATGGAAGGTAAATGTAGATTTGGCAAGCCATGTTAGAAGATAATGTCGGGTTACGCAGCAAAACTACATGCACAGACAGAACTATCTTCTTTATTATAAAGATACACTATAAGGAACAAACCTGAATGTATACTGAAGCTTGTAATGGTACATGCCAAAAATGTACAGTACTATACATAAAAGTGCATTGTCACAACAGATTAACAGTACATTTCTCTTCCAGAAGTGTGAAATTTCCATGTTTTTATTTGTTCTTTGAGAGTGGAAGGAATGCAATGGGAATGCAGCCATACACAAACAGGAAAGGATGCAATGGAAATGCAACAGTACAAGAGCAAGGCTAAAGCTCCTCTAAAATTTAAAGGCACTTTCACATGTACATACTACAGATGTACATTGACACAATTAGGTAACAGTCAACAAGCAGGAAGCTACCAGTACTGCAATTTATCAAACTTGACAGTAAAGGACAATACTGATTGGATTAGGTGTGCAGGAGTTACCCTTTAGTACGTCTGTAGTTGTAGCAGTCTTTCCTGTTACATATCCACTTACTATACTTTAAGTATCTATAATTACCATCAAACTACACATTTAACTGTGTGAATGCACTAAGTGGATGCATTCACTAAATGCACTGTTTCTAATATTTTCTTTTTCTAAACAATTTCTAATATAAGCATTATGGAGTCCAGTACAGTTATTTAAACATACAAAATTCCCTATGCAATTTAAAGATACAGATATCCATCTCAATTATGCCAGGTGGGTTAATTTAAAGATGCTAGACTAAAACAGCATGTAAATGAAAGCTGAAATTCCAGTTTGTTCCACTGATTCTAGTAAATGGGGAAACTACTTGAAAATATCTTCTGGTCCCAACCAAGTGAACAGAGCCTATAGACCAGGGCTGGGCTGCAGCTGGGGCTGGCCTGGCACAGGCTCTTGCCCTGGTGTTAGGACTAGGCAGCACAATCGAGCAGGCTGGAGATTCACAGCCTGATGCTGCACAGTTCACTGCGGTGGAGTAAGACGTTGCCTCTAATCTAGACACACGTAAACTCTGCAGCTGGATTGAGATGGGTTTGCAAATACCAGGATCTTTCAGAGGTGGTTCACAGGGTATTTTTCACACCTAGGGCTTTGCATTACCTATTTACAGGGTGTAAACCAGAGCAGGAGTAAGTTGCTCCTAAATAGGAACAGGAAATTGCTCCTGTCACCTCAGTAATTATACTTACAAATTTTGTCACTACTCTGCTCCTCCAAAACTCAGTTTTATGTCATCTAACTTCAAGCTTTCCAACAGTGAGATCTTAAAGGAGTATGTGGAAAGACAGATCTTTCTTAAAGCCAGTTGTACTCCTGCAGGTGGACCACAATGGATTGGGTTTTTTTTTCCCCCCTTATCTTCTTTACTGAAACTTATTTATTTTTATGGATTGGATGTTGGAAAATATATTCACAGAAATAATATTATGGCTTATTGTTGGAATGTGCAAAACAGTTGTACATTTAGCTCATGAAGTTCAACAGAGCGCTAAGCAAAGTTGACAGTCATCACTCACACAGACGTAAGAAAGGTACAGATTTCTGTCATTTAAAAAAAAAAAAGAGGTAAGAGGGGGAAAGTGGTTATGGCAAACTTTAGTCAGCTTGAATCCAGGCAGTGGAAACTCAGCTGTGTGCCCTGTGAGTGAGCCCTGCACTGCTGGCAGGAGGTAGTCCCTCTTGAGAGAGTCTGTCTTGCTGGCTGTCAGCGTAAGCAAGGTGTGCAGAGTGTTTGCACTGTGCAAGGCAGCCAGTGGAGCCAGGCCAGCTTGAGACTCCAACTATTACAGCTCAAATCATGTCTTTAATCGGACACTGAGCAAGAAAAAATCAATGGGATACTCTGCTGAATTACTGTGTAGTTGATCCTTTTAATCGCCCATCAGTCTACCTACGGAACGGGCCAACAGCTTCACACACTCCCCAGAGCCTGGCTTGCTCAACTATGAACTTGGAAAACATGGTATCAGGGAATGAAGGTCTAGCTTCATGGGAAAAGGTACACTGTTACAGAGGGCAGCAAAAGGAGTTTCTAGATACTGTCCTGGAGATGTGCTTTAGCTGTGACCTAGAATGCTGCTTTTTATCAGTGAGAGCAATGTGATCTCCAGATCCATCCAGTGCTTGTCTCTAGTGAGACTGCCAACAGGAAAGCTCAAACTTGGTGCCAATTATGAGAGTTGTGAGGGGTTGGGGTTTGGTTTTTTTTTTTGGTGTGTCTTAAATAAGAAATGTGGCCTGAGATAACTTTGACATTCCACATAGACACTTAATCCTCACATGCTAGATTTCAGCTCTTACTAACCTGCTTGAGATTTGGTTTGGTGACCCAGAAATGAGAGGTCCCACCTCCCCTGACTTCCCTCCCCCCACCCCTTAGTTTTGTGCAGGATCTGTTATTATATAGCTACAGTAAGATTGTGAAGTATGGTACAATGTGCCAAACTGTTTGTGATCTGTGTTGTTTTTATTACAAACGGCGCAGCATCAAGTTTTCAAGTAAGTCTACGTTTGTTTTTTAAAATGATGCACAAATGTCCAGTTTTCCTTTTAATTGAAACCATACAAAATACAAATGCCCATGTTGATGTAGCTAGTTTCAGACAATACATTCAAAACCACTGAAAAACAAAGCCTCTCCAGTTACAAACATGAACAAACGATGTTACAGAGCCCTGACTTCTATCATTAATCCATCCCTTTCCCTAGCATACCCCAGCTGGGCACTGTGGGTGGCTGAGCTGTCTACATTGTGCAAGATTTGTCAGCTGGACCCTGGGAAGGAGGGGAAGGCCCTATGCTAGGATTTGTTTTTGGAAGAACAATAGGTTTTGGCCTAAGAGCAGGAGGTTTCAGCTGCACTCCCATTCTAGGGGCCACCATGGGCTTGAAAGTACTCATGGTGTCACTGGAAGAACTAGTGCTACGGCGGATCTGAGGCTCGGAGCTCCTTAAAACAACGCTGTGGAGAGGGCTGAGTGACTCTGTGGAGGTGGCAGGGGTGGGAGTGTTTTTCATTTGTTCCAAGGTGTCCAACACGACATCAGGGGCATGCTTTGCCGAGCTCTGCCGCTCCAGCTCACGGAGCTCGTTCAGTGCCGTGTTCATCGTCTCCTCGATGTCCTGGGGCAGAGCACAGAGAGAGCAGCATGTCATTTGAATTGCTACTGAACACAAAGCACCACAGGAGCAAGGGGAGGGAGCAAAAAATGCATTAATTAATTTGTCAACTCTCCTGTTTTTAATGAATACTATAGTGCTAAAACTAGTTTTCACCAGATTTACTTGAAAGACACTACAACTGACAAGATGGCAGCTTTGGCTGGACATTACTAATGTTTACCCTGCTTGCATGAGAATAAAAAGAAAAAAACAAACAATTAAACCAAACCCTGCAAACATTTTTATTAAGTAACTGTCAGGACAAGGGATATTTCCTTAGCAGTGCTTTTACCTGTGAAGATTTCTGTCATCTCTTGGGTACTGACAGCTGTAAAGATTTTAGTCCATTTGCTAACTCTTAGCTAGCTGCTCCCCCCTGGAGCCTCAGGTACTCAGGATCTGTAGTCCCTCACATGCATTTTAAAACTTGGTTTAGTAAGGGAATAAAGCTTCTGTGTCTATCAGCTCTTCTGTCCTCTTGTTTCTCTGAGCTAAGTCTTAAGCAGAAAAAGCTGCAATATATTGTTCAGTGAGCTTTCCTAAGAAATTATTTTTTTCACCAGGATTTCTGGCACAAATGCTAGAAGAATGCACCAAGACACTAGTTTACTACTTTTCAGTGGTACTGAGGTTCAACTGAGGTAAAATATCTGTTGTTCCCTGCTTGCTCATAGTGACTTTCATGTAGTTTAATCAAATTTTGCGTCCTCTCACTGCTAAATGATCACTAGTCTAGGCATACAAAAAACAAATAGCTTAAGCCAAACAGCACAAAAGGAAATAAATAAGAGTAAAATAAAACAGTAACATTTACACTTTCTAGCTCTACCACATGGTTCAGCTTTCTGACCCAAGCACGACAGTCCCTTCTATCCCTCACTGGAAGCAGAATTTGAAAGCAAGCCTTACCAGTACATTAAATTTTAAAACATGAGTGCCAGCATTATTGTAAAATACTTCTGCAATCATATTGTACCCTCAGGGTGCCTCTAGCAATCATGTTATCCTACCTAGACAAAATAGGAGTTCTGAAGAGAGTGGTATCTATTTGCTCAAGAGCTGTTACCAGCTCTGTACAACAGACCAATTTGATCATCAAGGTGCTTCCTATTCCACCCTTCTGACCTCTTCACTGCCAGGAATGAGACTGGGGAGTGTTCACACAGGGATAAGATAGCTCATGATTTATGCAGGTGCAATGTCTCACACATTATGTTCTTAGGCACAACCACAAACATCAAATCAACATACAGTATGAACTCTCTATGAACTATATGAAAACCACATCAAATCCACAAGGCCCTGGAATACAGATCTGTGCTTTGAACAGCAATAGTGGCTACTAGCTGGTAAGAGCCCTTTTCTGCAGACCATAATACTGAGAACTAATTGAGCACTAATTACATGCAAGTTAGAATAGGCCAGCCTTCAAGGGAGCACAGTGATTTACGTAGCTGCTGTAATCATAAACTATCCTAGTGATTCATGTGGCAGGGGCAATTTCTTTACAGTGTAATGGGAAAGAATACCTTTTTATTGCTTCTGCAATGTTTATTCCCTCTTGTGCTTCTTCTATCCAGGATCCCTTAATGCATCTTCTTTCACACACACCCTGTTTAGAAAGCTAAGTAGGATATTCCCCTGCACACACATTTCTAGCAGTGTATGTGCTCTGTGCTATGCTCTTCACTGGGATTTGCTCCTCAGAAAATCAGAGAGGGACATAAAACAAAAAAGACACAAACCTGAGCTATTGACTCTGGGTCCAGTGGTTTATGGTCATTGAAACCTGTGTACTGACCAGATGATGTAGATCTTCTAATTGGAGGGCTATCAATCTTCTTTAGAGAATCGTGCCTACTTATGTTAGTGAGACTGCCATGTCCAGGTCTCCGTCGCCTTTCAGGGCTGTCGGCATTGAGGTTGCGATTTTGAAGGAGGGCTCTGGGACTGCAGTGAGTTGCCAGGTTGGGGGAACCTAGGTCCACAGAGGAGTTGGAGAGAGGGTGAGGTGGGTGTACTGGGCAGTGACCGTCACTGCTTCTGCCAGGGCGTCTTAGGGGAGGTGGAGGTTCTGATCTCTTTCTTTGCCTGCACCAATGAAGAAGTGGTTATAGGACAAGTTGAAGTGCCCCATCATAAGCATGTGGAAAAGTAATTGCTGTGTTCCCTTAGCTGTGAGCAGTACTACTGAAAACATGCTATGCTTAAGCTTACCTTCCTAAATACACATCAGAGTGACGGTCAGTGGGAGAGTTCATGTCCTTTGATGATGACTTGTCCTCAGTTATGGGTCCACTGCTGGCCTCACTGTCTGCTTTTTGGCTCAGTGTATCTGAGAAAGTATCATCCCTGAACAGAACACACATGGTGAGACGAGAAGTCAGTGAGTTGTGATAGAGAGCACATTGGCATTCCTGGATTTTAATCCTCTTAAGAAAAGCAGGCATGTTACAATGCACTGTAGCCCCTCCATGTCTCCAAAAATTGCTTATAATCTGGTTACTGAGCTCTTTACATTTCATGTGTAACCTTTCAAAGGTTTACAAAGGTAAAGACCTTTGTCATCCTTGGCAAAGTATGTGCTTAATACTGTAAAACGAGTATAGGGCTGCATTTCTCCAGTCCTTGCTCTTCTGAAGTTATGTCTGCAATTGCTACAAAGAGATAGTCAAATTAAAATAGGTGCAGCAGCATCTGTCTCTTAATGTACTGGGAACATATCCATAAACAAAGTAGCTTAGCCTAGTAGTAGCTTTTGATTAAGAGCTGTCAATTCAGGGCAATAAAGACAGAGGCATTCTGCATAGAGGAGAAATGTTTAATCTATCTGAGTCTTCAAACCACTGTCCCATTTGGAAATCACTTTGTTAATTACTTCAGTACGTTTTTTATACCCCACCAAAACCGTAATCACAGCAGACACTGCTTACATATCCTGCACCACTATGTACTGGTGAGGAACAAGGCCATCAATTCCATTGTGCCTTCCTTCCCACCAGTCTTCAGAAGCTCGGTGGTAGAGCAGAAGGGAAGCTCCTTTCTTGAAAGACAGTTCTCGTGCAGATCTTCCAACATAGTCAAACTTGGCTATAGCTTCTATGGGCTCACACTCTGGGTAGGGAGGGAAGAACAAGAGATTAGATTCCACATTGGCTTATCTGCTCATTTTGGTTTCATAAAACTCATTTATTGCATTTTCTCGGTGCTCATTCTTCTTGAGAAGAGCTGACAGAGATCAGCTGAGCTAAGGTAGACTTCAGGCAGTAGTTATAATACATTCCTTACAAAGAAACATAATCAATCTGTGCCCCAAGTGTGAAACATTTGGGTTGCTTTGCAAGCTGCAGAAAAAATAACAGAATATTCAAACATTACAACAGCTGCTGCTGGGAGAGAGGCCTCTGCCTCCTGCTGCAAGGACTCCTTGATGGCTCTGCAGTGGGATGGAGGCCAAGCAATGAAGACCTCCAAAACCAAGATGAACAAACTCAGATGAATAATCAGAGGCCTGAGAAAGCAGCGTGATAAAAGAAAAGTAAACAGGAGTGTCTTTAACATTTGTTGTGGCAAAGGAAGGAAGACAGGATTCCCCTGTGCATGAGCAGGGATGCTGCCTAACTGGGCTAGGAGATTTCTGTCTTTTACATGATGAATGTGCAGACCTAGTGTTTTACACAACACTGAAGCCTAGTGCTTTAATCTGCTTCCTTAACACCCTTTTTGAGCAAGGCAGGCAGCTTGAGACCACCTAAGGACAACTCCTCCACAGGGGCAGTGCCTGTGTGGCCTGAATTTGCCTAGGGCAGCTCTGCCTGCTCCAACATCCTGAATTCCTCTGGTTTCTGCAGGGGGGGTTGGTCTTTTCTGAAGTCAAACACTGGTTACAGCAGTCCTGGCTAATCTTCTGTCAGTGTGCTGGTAAATTCAGCCTTATACTGGGAATAGACTCCATCCTGTAACCTCTCTGCTTGGGCTGGAAACCTACTGATGCCAGTGAAGGGTCCCTGCTGAATGCCTGCCTGCAGGTGTCTTCAGAGCTATGCCCAGATATCATGAAATAGCCATGATTTTAACAACTTCTAGTATCTGTTGCACAAAACCAAAAGCACCTGAGCTCAAATAGATCAAAATTACTCATCAGTCTCAAAATATAAAGAAAAACCTGCAGAATACAGATGTAAAAATGACACAGTTGCTTCCAGTAAAATGACAGATTTCTTTACACAATTAGAGCAATATTTAGATGGAAATTAACATCTGGGATAATGACTAGCAAAGCAACATTCTGCCTGGTGCAAATTAAAATTGCTGAGGTTGTGATTCCCCAAAGAACCAGGCTGCTAATGAAAGCCACTGTCCCTTATGACAACATCTTGCACAGGAATGTCTTTTATAAAATTAACTTCATCCTGCAGCAAGAAAACATAATGATAGCACCTTTATTGAGGTGACAGTTTGCAACTTGTTTCTTTAATGACTTTCTCAGCCTGCAGAAGGCTGTCTTGTGGTTTGCTGCTTCTGCAGTCATGCTAAGAGCTCCTGTCAGTGATGAAGTGCAGGGTGTTTAAGGACTACAAACTCAGAAACTTCCCAGAGATAGCATTCAGTGGTATGGGGAATTTACTGTTACAACTGCAAAAGTAATGTATGCTGGCAGAAATGACTTTGAGTCTATGAATGCAAGGAAGAATCTAGCAATAACAGTATTAACTTCAGAGAATGGATCTCTATTGGATGGCTTGCTGGCAGACATTCCCTGGTGGGTGGATGGGAGGCAATAGGTTTCTTGGTTTTATGGTTTTAAGCAAAGAAAATGTAAAGATGATATGGGAAGAAACACTCTGGAAAACTTTAATGCTGGTGTGTGTATTCTAATATACAACCTTCTCTTAATTTCCAGAGCCTCCATCTACAGTCTTATCTCTAACAGAAAGTACAGATGTGACAAAGTGACTACAGGCATGGAAAGACACTATTGCCAAAGGAGACAAAACTAAACATGCCTCTTTACCTTGCATTATGTCTAAGAAAGCAATATGAAATGAATGGCAATCATCTAACACTGACAAAAGAACACTGTTTTTACACATATCATACACATTGGTTATAAGACAGTATTACTGAGATCAGGCAGGATTGAAAAGGAGCAGATGTTTGTATGGACACTGTGTTCTCAGACTGCTGGTAAGTTATGGATTATGGAAGAGTGAGTTAAGAATTCAGAAGCAAAAGTTCCCAGGTTTCAGAGAACCAGTCACTCACTAATAGGCAATACTTTAAAATGCAAAAATCCCCAACCAAACAAAAACCTTTTACATCAAATAAGAAAATTCCAGATTTCCTGTACATATTCTGCTTTGACATTCTCTGAAGTTAACTGATAAAGGCCATGGGTACTGGACTGATTGATAAACCCCTACACTGATTAGCTATGGGATTTCCTGCTTCTCTACTGATTTCAACAGACCATGTAGTATCTCGCATTTGGGTATACAGGTCTCTTTATTGACAAAGTAATGGACTAAACTAGAAATAGTTCTATCTCCCCCAGTGGAATTAGACTAATCTGTGTGGTGCATGATGGGAATTTGTTTTTTGTATCCTTCTATAGCCTGCAAGACTCATAGACTTTCTCAGAGGTCTGAGGGAAGCTGCTTCACTGGAACCAGCTGTATGAATTGGTAATGTACCCATAATGGATGTGACTTTTGAGACATGTTTGTTAGATTGCCTGGGTAACAAATCCTACCTCCTCAGGGAGAAGTGCCCAGCAGATCTCACACAGTTCTCTTAATGGAACCAAAAATTAGTTCAGACAGGTTTTACTATTTTGAAAGGGGCATTTTCTTTGCCCAAATGTTGCTTTTACATGAAAAACACTTTCCTGTAGCAAACAGTACTGAGATTGCACTTAAATAGTAATTCACCTTGTTACAGGTCAAGCCTTAGTAGTTAAAATCAAAGTACCATGACAGGTTACTCCTAGAAATAAATGCATTTTGAAAAGTTAAGCCATTTAATATCAAGGTTACTGAATGACAGACATGCATTTCCAAAAAAGCAAAGGCAATAAAAGCTAAATTTGGGATCTTTAACTCAAACTCTCTGTGGTACTGAAATTTAACAGTAAAATTGACAGCTTGGAGGGAAATGTAATTGCACTGTTCTGTTCATACCTGGGGACATTTGCCTACAACAGCAAGAAGTATTTGATGACATATAGGATCTCACCAGTTATCATTTCTAGTGACTTGGGCAATGCTATGGAAGTGAAAAATTAGGACAAACTGAAGCACTGTGGGAAAAGCTTCCACTGCTTGGAAGAGCAGAAAGGGCAGAGGAAACATAAGTGCTAATCCTAATTTTGGGACTGGAGTGCCAGATGTAGTACTAACCTCCCTACAGAGGTGATGGCACTGAAGTGGCACTGCACTGCTCTCTATGCCTCAGGGCACAAGGAGCTAAAGAAAAGAGGAGAGACCATCCCCTGCACTTTTGTGGGGCATTTGCTGTTGCCCTGCTCTCCTCTTCCTCAGTTCTCCCAGATGTACCCTGGCTGTTGGGAATAGAGAATGTCCTTGAACTCCCTGGGAAAGTGTCATCTCCTGATGTCTTTATCCTCTTCTGCACCCCATCAGAGAATTGTGGCTTTGCAATTCCCAAGCTGTGCCCCCAGGACAGCAATGCTCTGACTGGGGAACAGCAAAAATGAAGAAATGTTCCAAGGTGTTGACAGAAGAGAATTTGGCAAAATGTTGATCACAGCATGCACTACTGAGAAGCAGGAAAACTACTCTGTGTTGGGGACACAACAACAACTTACAGTTTTATGGGTCCCTGTAATTTTGGGTTCCAGCAGAACTGCCACCTCAGTTTTTACCCTATGTTTATCAGATACCTATGAATAGTATATTAATTGTATGTATGTTTTCCCAGGAGAAACCCATCTGTTTAACTTCCTCAGGAAATTCTCTCTTACTTCCTTTGAAAACAAATCTAGCATCTCTTCCCATTTGCCTCCAACAAGAATAAAAAATCTCCAGCAAATAAAAAGTAAAGGAAATATGCTAAAAACTGCTTCATCAAAACAAGGACAAAATCATTTGAATCTCTACTGTAGAGGCACTTTCAGGCAAAGGTTTTTCTGAGCAAAATTACAGATAGATTTTCTTTTTGTGCCTTGGCTTGAGGACAAATGTTCTGAACTTAACAAATTAAATTTCATTTCCAGGTTTAGGAGAAAGAAGAAACTTGGGTGTTTTCTTTAATAGGAATACTCCCTGCACACTGAAAAGAAGACTGAAAACTCTACAGTAAAACACATCTCCTTCTCCTTCCCTCTTCCCCTTCCAGTGAACAACAGAAATATATGAACACTAGTAACTTCAGAAAAAAAAGGCAATTTACATGTCTAAACTTTAGCAGTTATAAAGTATTTATATCCTCAATTACAAGTTCCTGCCTTCTTTTCCCCAAGGTATCAGATTTTATCTCTGCAGACATAATTTAGTTTTTAAAAAGTCTTGTTGAGATGGTGAATGCATGGTAACATACATTAGAAAAATATGTGATTATAATGGAAAGCCATATACCTGGAAATAAAAGGTAGAGCTTGCAGGCTGAGGACTGAAGACCAACACTGTTTTGTGTGCAATCTATGCTTGCTAATCTTTATCTTTGCAGCAGTATTCCCCTAGATTTGAAATACTTTTTGTGCTAACAATTATTTCACTGTAAACACAAATGTCTGCTTCCTTTTGACACTGAATTAATTAAAAAGGTGTGATGGGGCAACTAGAACTCATTTGCTGGCCAATGTCTCAAGCAGTTAAATCTTTTAACAGAACTTTGTCCTTTTGTCAGCTATTCTATTCAGGGTTTGTCTTCACCAGTGACATGGTGTTAACAGGAATGTAGAACTGTTAAGATGACAAAACAGTGGTGAGGTAGAGCCCATGATTATTGAGGCATAGGTGATGAACTATGCAGTGCCACAGTCCTGTTCCTCTGGATCTTGCTGATGTTTTAATCTTTCCTAAGCATGTTTTTGAAGTAACTGCTTTTGATTGCTGCTGAAAAGCTGCACTCCTTTTCCATGTCCACATAGGCCTTTATCTCTCAGTTTGGTCATGGAACTCCAAAGCTGTCCCCAGTATATTGAACTGGCGTCACCTGCATTTCACTACTTCACTTGTGCTCTAAGTAAGAGACAGCCAGCCTTCTTCAGCTTCTACTCTTGCTTCATCCATACAACGGAAGAAAAAGCTCTTAGAAAGTATGGTTATATTGTCTTGGAAAAATAAAGTGCAATGATGTGTTTGCTCACACTATTTAGTGGAGCTGTGTTGTAGAAGGACAGTGGATTAAGCTCTACAGAGCTGGTCCAGAGGAAGCCATCTATGGGCTGCCTTGTAAACCTGCCAGTATTCCCTGCTGTGGGTGCAGGCATGAGAACACACCCTAGGCAAAAGGTGAACATTGTCGTCGTCGTGGCTAGGCTTCATGAACAAAGATCCAGGGAGGGCTCCACCCACGCTCCTCATCAGCGCCTTTTCCAAGCGTGCTGATAAAAAGAGGATAGCAGATAGCACCCTTGAGCCTGCACAATGGATTTTTTTTAGGTGAGACACAGCATGTGCAGAGCTGGACCCACCCTTTAGTCCTAAGGTTCATCTGCCAGGGCCTAGCAAGCTTGGATGCTGGTAGTGAAGTCCTTAGGATGGAGGTTTAACCTCTTAGATGGAAGGCCTTACAGGGCTAAACGAGCTCCATCTGCCTGGATTTGGAATCAGAGTTGTCCCTCTCCTAGGATGACTGCCAGAAGGCTAATGAGCTCATCCTACCCATACAAGGCTTATAGGAAGATGGGTATCACTCCCCACACTTTCCCGTGGGCAATGAGTTTAATGCTCCCTCTGCTGTCGGCACAGTTATGGCACCAGGGGCCACAGGAGACCCCAAGTGATTTTCAGACTGTGCCTGGAGGTGAACATTGACTTCTCTCCTATCCTCAGGTTTTCCCCCTGCTGTGATGCCTGCCCACCCAAGTGTCCCTCCTCTCCAAATGGCTGCCCTGATAGATTCTGCCTGCCCCTCCTCACTGGGCCAAAGGGGAACAGACAGGCAGACTGTCTCTGACAGCTTGTCTACGTGACCAAGCAGATGGGTACAGCTAGAGTGGGACTATTGTTTACATTGTTCTGTGTGCAATGGGACTAGTGTAGCCAGGTTTCCTATAGATACACTTTCCTGTTCCCCTTCCCTATGGCAATTGTCCCAGCTCCTAACCTGTATCCCTTATGACATCCTTTTTTTAAAACAAAACCAAACAAAACCCTTCCTTCTCTGCTGTAGCTTGTTTCCTCCCCTTTTTGCCTCTTTGCCTCTTCCTCTTTTCATGCCTACTCTGAGCTGGACAAGGGGCAGCCTTTGTTTCTGCTGGTGCTAAGTGCATGTATGCAGGTTGCTCTCTCTGGGTGGCCTACTGGCCAGATACACAGTGAGCTCACACTGCAGCTCCTCTCTACAGGGAATATTATTCTGAATTCTAACTGATTACTAACTGTCAGGAAAATGGTAGTTATTTAACAATTTCGATACCTCTTTGTTACATTTCCTTGAAACTGGGCAGAAGTTACTGGGAGGGACATCTGAAGGATGGCCCAAGTGAAACATGTTACAGTCAAATATACCTTTGGGAAACCTGGCTATAAAGAATTGCTGTAATAGAGATGCATCAAAATTTTCATGGATATTTATCACACCCACGTATGAACTGTCAAGAGTATATGTGATTAATATCTATAGCAAATGACTATTGTTCAGAATTTTCACTGTGGAGGATAGAGACATTTTGCAGTAGTTATAAATACTTCAGATGGAATAGCTTTTATATTCCTACCAAAATAGAGCCCACTGAATGGTAAACATCCCTTAGCTGAAGTATTCAAAGATACACTTTTGATAAGTTTAGTTTTTTGCAGACAAAAGTTAAAAAGTCACAAAAAATGTAACATTATATCAGAAAATAATATGTGCTGACTGAAACAGTTTCTCTCTTGCCCTTCCTGTGATTGGACAAATCAGGAGAGTATAAGGAAACAGCTGGTCAAACAGATGAATCAGTGAAAAAGCACACAAATAGAGATTAAAGCTGCTGGCTTTGCTACAGAACATCAGGACTGAAATCCCTTTCTTTCAAATAAGACACAATTAGAAAAGGAAGAAGGTGTCCCACATGAAACACCTGTAAAAATTATTCCCATCAAAGGCACAGTAACATACACAGGAATGTATCTAAGGACATACCATCTTCACTCGTATGGGGCTCTGTACTAGCATCCTGGTCCACTTCCTCTAAGGTACCATGTTCACTGTAGGGGCTGTCACTGAAGGGAAACAAAAGGTCAAGCAGAGAGAGAAATGACACCTACCAAAAATATGCCACCCCTATGAGATTATTTACAATTATTCTTACGTGCAACATAATTCTCATGATGTGCTATGAGCACACAATTACTGAAGAAGTCTCCATACCTCTTCTTCAAACAACATCTTCAGTTAGTAAGAAGTTCCCAGAACCTTTGAGTCCTTTCTTTTATAAAAAGTATGTCTGTGTGTTGCTAAGAGAGGAAAGGAGCAGGAGGAAGGCATCATAAACTGAAATTTGTTAAGGTGGTTCACAGCCAAAGAGCCAGTTTCCTACCTGGCTGTGTGCTCTGCACAGTACACCTGGAATTTGGGATGCATCTGGCTAAACACAAGGGTAGTTTCCTCCACAAAATGTTGTAGAGAACCTCATCATAACTTTCCTTTGCTTCACTTTTTTTTTTTAATAACTAACACTTTACTATGTGAACCTAAATGCTTTTCTCATTTATCTTCATACTTCCACTGTGTGCAAAAGTAATTCTGTATCACAGGAGTTATCCAGACAACCAGCCTAATGGTTTTGTTAAGGAGACAGAAGGATAATATTCTGACTTACCAGTAGTCATCTCCAGCCATGCATTTTTCATACACTGGGCCATCAAGTTCTTTAGCATCTGGAAAAATAGCCTCATGATGGATGATGATAGTTTTGATTATCTCATTCACGTGTGCCTGACAAGACACCTGGTCTTGTATGTCTGGAACAGGCATTAGGGTTGGCCCAAAACAAATGGCCAGGTTATAGGGATCCATCATGTTTTCATCACTGTACTGTGAAAGGCTGTAATAACAGAAAAATCAAGAAAAATTGACTTTTCCACTGCAACTAACATTATTCTGAAAACTGGAGAAACTTTGTTTTCCATCACAACTTAGAGATTTCCTGTTCTTGATACTTAAACCCACATAAAGTAACAAACTAAAAAAAGGGGATTTCTATACACATTATAAAGTGAGCTTATAGCACATGTATGTATGTACATATATGTTTTCCCACACTACTCTTTCTAGTGTACACTGACCTAATGGGCTAATGTAAAATGCATCAGCTGCTGTTGCTTCTATCTCATCAGTGCTTATCCTTGGAGGCCCAAATGGACTGGATCCAAAGTGCATATACATGCCTATTATTTCTCATCAGACCTTGATGCATCTCTCTCATCAATTGCCTAAATAACTCGGGCACAATGAACTGTCTTCACGAGGCAACTAAATTCCTTGATCTTGCAAAGGCTCTTGTGACTTCTAGTTTCTGCTTTTACCATACAACCTAAAATTCCTGAGCACGGTGTCTTCTGCCCACAGACTCACTGTGTGTAGCTGTGGGAGACTGACAAACTGGTCTAAATCCAGAAAAAGACTACTGAGGTAGCTGGGGAGCTGGAGCATAGGTTATAAAGTGAAGTGGGGAGAAACAGCTTTGTTCAGCCTTTAGAAGAGAAGCCTGTTGAAAATCTAGCTGCAATCTTCTACTATCAAAATTATAAACAAGACAGACACAGGTGCACAGCAAAGGGATGAGAAGTAACAGATACAAGTCCCAGCAAGACACAGTCCAGCTGGAAACAGCAAAAAAATTCTTCACTATAAAGGGGATCAAACACTTGGACTGACTGCCCAGAGAGGCTGTGGATTCTCTGACCTCTGAGGTTCTTGACTGGACAAAGCCTTGAGCAACCTGATCTAACTTTTGAAGCATTGAGCAGGAGGCTAGATCAGAGGAGGTCAAGCAGGCATAACTGCATATTCCAAAAGCAGAACTGGATTTGCAGAAAGACAAACTATGGGAATGTTTTTCCTGTGGATGCACCAGGAGCAATTTGGAGGCAGTAAGGGATTTAGCCTGCTTTCTGAATTGCATTCCTGTGGTGAGCACAGATGTAGCTAACGGGACTGTGGGACAAGTACAATCTCATATAGCTCTGGCCAATCTGCATGTCTAAGTAGAGGAGAAGCTGTGATGATATAAGCCTTTGAGACATTTACACAGTGTCACTTTTGGGGGATGAATTAATGTTTCAAATGAATGGTTATTTTCATAAAACTTCAGATCTCTGCCTCTCTTTTCAATATTGGTTGAGAGTGGTTTAGAAATTACTAGAAGAAAGGAGAGGGGAACAGCTGTGAATACAGGCACACATACCTAACCTGGCTGCAAAGATCCTGTTTCTATAGGAACAGGATGGATGAAATGGGGAAGGCCACAAAGAGAATGAATCAGCAGAGGGCAAAATTAGGAGAGAAAGATCAAAAGGCAATATGGAAACAGATATAACAGGAAACAGATAATGTGGAAGCAGAAAGTAAAAATACAGAATCAGGGCAAAGTGCATAAGAAAAATTTTTAGTGAAAATACTGGGGTCAGCAAAACCAGAGAGGGCTGTGAACAACTGGAGGGAGGAACATGGTGCAATTGCTCAACATGTCTTTTATTTTCTCTTTGAGAAGGAAGAAGTTTTTCCATGATAATGAAGACATGAATATCACCTTCTCTTTCACACACAACCCTTCTTCCAGAAGCTGTCTGTCTTTTACAATGTGAGAACCAAGCTACTTTATATCAAAGCATACACAGGAGATGTTATGTTCTCTATAACAGTAGCCCTATTACTAGAAAATCTAAGCAGCAACAAACAGTCTCACCCTGGAAGTGCCTAGTATCGAATAGGTAGCTTGTAGTGCTGGTGCTGCTTGAAGACACTGTTTATTTTTCCTGTCTGGAGATCAAAATCAGCTTAAGATAAGGAAAAAAAAATTCTACTTGTACATTATTTTTGATGCAGTTACTTAGTATTTGTTGTTTTTCTTACCAGCTTATTTTGTTATCAGCTTTAATGCTGTAGCCTACACTCAAACAACACTTGAATCTGTCTTATTACAACCTTGCTAAGTTTTGTACAAACGGGATTTTAATTTGAATGAAAATTAGGGTTCTCCTTCTATTTTCATTGCCAGTTAAAAGATCATTTTTTGTGTTAAACGGAGCTTAAATGTAAATTCTACATAGAGTATGAGTAAACCCAAAGAACTTCAATACCAGCAAAGAAAGGCATACAAAGATACAGTCCCTTGGGGAGTTATAAAACACTTACTGGTTGAGGAAGGCGAAGAGGTATCTCATCACTATAAGGACCGACCTGGGCAAAGTAAGGAGGAGTTTGCGGATGTGGAGAGCCCTCTCATAGAGATTGTCTATTCCTGCAAACAAAAGAAAAGATTCTGAGTTCCCATTCCTATGATGGTCTAAAAAAGCATTCAGTCAGTTTACTCAATTTACTTTGACTTGTTACTATCACATATCCCTAGCCAATATCTTCTCATTTTGGCCTACTAGAAAGATTAAGATCTGAAAGTCCTTCTCCCTCTCATTCAAAGCATGCAGTATAAAAAGCAAGTCAAACCCTGGCCACTTGCTGAGCTAGATGGCTAACAAAGCCACATTATCAGTACATAAATAACTTGAGGGAATCAAGGAGAGATGTTTGCCATCAGTTTCAAATACAGATTAATTCTCTTCATTTGAATGTTCATATCAGATATAATATTCCAATCACCAAGCTTCTCTAATTAGTTTTCTTAATCGAATGTCAAGCTATAACTTTCTTCATGGCAAAGTAGGAGAAAACCCTTATGTTTTATGGTGTGCAAGCAACAAACACAAATATCACATGTACTTTCCCAAATGATTTTATAGCAGTCCTTCAAAACTCTTCTGAAGTGGGCAAAACAAGGTCAGCTTAATAGAAGCATCAGTTCCTAGTGTCTTAGAACAAGGATGCATTATCTTCTACGTTGGTCAGAAAGTGGGGCAGTGATGTGATAAAAGCATATATTGGTTTTAAAAATAAGTAGTATCTAAATTTTTTATTCAATGCGCTTAGAAACAACCTAAAATTTCAGTATTTTTTTATGTCAGCCAAGAAAAAAATGCTGCAATTAACACCATCTAGGGAAAATCTCAGCAGACTACATGAGAAATACTGTCCAGTGGCAATGAAATGGATATTTGAAAATTTGGAAATGGGAAACAGGAGCTGATTCCAATAGCTGAAAAGCCATTTGCACCACAAAATATGGTATTTAAGAGTAAACATTTAAAATAATTACATAAAAATGTGCTAACTGTAAACAGAATTCCTGATGGTTTTTTGTGCTCTTTGGTATGGCTATTTCTACTAGTCAGCATTTATTTGTAGATGCAAAATGTGCTGACTGATGTTTCTTAGAAGAACAACTGTTACCTAGTTATTAGTCTTCTGGTATCAACAACCAAGCATAAGCAGAGCATGTCAGCAGCAAGAGTAAATGCCAGTGTAGTAAACTGGGGGGAAAACCAGTTCCCACATTTGCACTTACAGAAGATTTCACTGGCTCAACACCACTAGTGTGGTGGGGAACAGAAGATTCTGGGATGAGGTGACACTCAGCTCCTTGAGAGTTTCTGCAGGAGAACAGCCTACCACCTCTGCATGAAGATGTTAATTTAGATTGTGGTATCTACTGCAGGAGCAGCAAACCAAAACTTTTGCAGGAGGTATAAAACCCAATTCCCTAGTGGAATGGCTGAAGGCTGGAATGGTGTCCCTGCTGATCCACCACAGAGCTGGTGGGGAAAAGGACTGCTGCTAAGTTATATAAATTATAACCTAATAAGTCACACTGAACCCAAACTTGTAGCTGAAAATCAGTTCAAGCCATTATACTTTCTCAAGTGGAGGATGGGACTTGATTATTTTGTTTCTTTTGTTTCTGTTAAATGTGGACTGCATCAATCAAGAAGTATTTCTGGTTACTGGTTAAGCAGCAGCTCCTTCCAGCAGTGTGCTGCCTGTCTAGATGCAACAGCTCTGTCTGAATTACTGAGCTAAACCAGGATGAGGCACAGTCTTGAACACCGGTAGGCAGCTGCTACAGCAGTTATCACACTGTCCAATGGGCTTGTGGTCTTTGCCAGCTACAACTCTTCCAAACAGTTCCTAGACATGGTTCACAGGATTAATGAGCCAGGAACTGGGCCTATCAGGCAGCACAGATACAGCAGAGTAGATGCAGAGAGTTTGGTGTATGGCCATGTATTGAGTGTACCCAGCTGTTCTACTAGGAGCATGATCAGTACTATGCACTAGCAGGTCACCTCTGTACTGAGGTAGACAAGCTATACATGCTGGAATGAGGTGGGTGTGGATTTTGAATACCTTGCTGGTAACCAAGCCCCAGTTTCCACAAAAGCCCCTTTACTGAAAATCCTAACTGCCAAGTGGCAAATTCGTGTCCGTTCCATAGTATTTCAAAAGGCCTGTTTTTTTCTTTCTTAGCAATGATTTGCTTTAAAGGAGATATGACATGTTATGTATTTGCTTGCTGCTTTTAAACAAGGAGCCAGATTTCATAGTTGCATGAGTAGGTACACAGGAAAGCAGGAATGAATACAGAGATCTTTCTGCATCCAGGCAGAAAGAATTTGCAGCTCTGCTGCTTCTCATGCAGAGGGAAGAAAAAACATTGCTTTGCCTCCACCAGCTCTGCTGAAGACAGCCTCAGGGCAGAACAGTCATCCAAGCTACAAGCTGGTTGCTGTGAGGAACCACTGACAATGTCAACACTGTGTCTAACCTCTCACAGTACTTCTTTTGGAGCCCCTCTTCATTCCCCCTATTTTCAAGAACTGCAATTAGTTCTACCTCAGCACTCAGTGAGGTATCACCCATTGCTCACCTAAAAAAACTGCCATGCTGATATGACACGACTTGTTCTAATAATGCAGTTAGCTGCTAAGCAGAAACAGAAATCAGGGGATTTGAAAACTGGTTCATTACTCAAGTGATTCGATGAGGCACATTGCTGAATACAAGCAACAGGACAAGCCTCTGGCAAGGCCAAGCACACTGAGGACTAATGTGTTGTTCTGATTGTGGAGTGAGGGAGGGAAGGGAGATCTGAGTGAAGGACACATGAATATCAACCACAAAACAGGACTATCATCGGGAAAATAGGACAAACAGTGTAGCCCAGAGCACAGGAGACATTGGTGGGGTGAAACAGGAGGAGAAGAGGCCAGCGTTTGGGACTTCATGACTATAGGAAGCACTCTGGGCAAGAGCTGGGCACCTGTGCCCAGAACTATTAATGTATTTTTATCAGATAATAATGGAGCAAAGCATCCCAATAATATAAGGAGCTTGGTTTTCTGTATATTATCTACACAGATAATTATCTAGCCATCTAAGCATCAGAGGTGTTTGAGATCAAAGGATCCTCCACTGGATACTACAAAAAATGAAAACCAGAGACTTGGAGGAATCCTCAGGGGTCATTTAAGTCTACAATCTCACTCTTTCGACTTCACCTTAATCATCTGTTCATAAAATCCTCCAAAGAGGCAGACCACAACCTCCACAAGAAAATCTGTTGAGGTGCGATTTTGAATTGCTTTCGGAAAAGATTTATTTATTGATCTCCCATGGACTTCCTCTGCAAACACTCCTTGTCCTTGAACTGGATGAATAAACCTGGATGAGACTAATGTCACTGCATAAATGAAAGAATTACTTATCAGCTAGCTGCCTCTGTCAGCCATGGGCTAAGGACCAGTTCTCAATAGCATGAGATTGGCATTAATCCTAGCTACTCAAGCCTTAAAAGGTGTGATCTTCAGCCTCCAAGAACACCAGAGCCTGTTCATGAGATGCAGTGTCACCTCTGCTTACTGCACAGACACACAGAATCAATGCATGTCCACTTTTCTCTCCCATGAGAAATAACACATTTTAACCACCTGGTGACTCATGATGAGGTTTTTGCAAAGGAAGACTCTAAAGTGAAACAGATGAAAAGTAACAATCTGCCTCAGAAGAGTAAAGAAAACCTGAGATGGAAGAAAACACAGCTACTAATACAAGCCTCCAAATACAACAAAACAAAACTAAATTATAAATGAAGAGAGGAATACTTATCCTAAATAACATTAAGAAAAATGTAAATTGAAGCTTAATTAAGCAATAATTCTCAAGTACTGGAGCATATACAAATGCAGCACTTTGGTGATGGAGAACAGAAGACTTTTCCAAGTGAGTAATTGCTGGTGGTTCCAAAATATTTTGGGCCATTCTATGATTCTATGACAGCTACATGCCTTTATCACTCTGGTTTAGTTAAAAATGATACAAAAGCACTGTACTTTTCCTGGTCTTAGTTCTACACATGGCCTCTTCCACACTGGTGGTGAGACATGGTTATCCAACAAGTAGAAGATTCAGTCTGGGAGCAGTCAAGAGCTCAGAAACATGAGATCTGGATTGTTTATGTTCTACCACCCTTTGTTAACAGACAGCCTCCATGGGTCAATCTCATTAGTAACAAAAAAAAATGCAAACATTTGGCAAAGGGAAGATACTACTGCTCAGAACACGTGGAGAGAGAAACCTGGTGTCAGCAATGAATGAATTGTCCTACACCAGCAGCGAGAGCTGTGCAAGCTAAGCATATTTCACAGGCAAAGGTAGTGCAAAGGAGGAAGAGGAAAGCAAACAATGGTAATGTAAGATCTCTCTCCTTTAGGACCACTGCTTTGTGGTATCTCCACTTGATGTGGTGCCTGATAGTAACAGAGCGAATGCCTAATGCATATTTTACACACTCACTGAACGTCAAATGGGACTGAGTTACACTTGCAGATGTAATTTTTATGGTCAATTTGCAGCTGACAAGTAATCTACATGAATATGTATTAGTGCTGAAGTTAACAATTTGTGCCTCTCCACTTTGGTACATGAGTATGATCCAACTCAAAGATATGTCTATATTAGCTCAGCAATGCCACTTACAGCTTTTTCAGATCTATTTAAAAGGCATTAAAGGAGGACAAACACAATGGTCTCCACTATCCCTTAGGGAAGAGAAGAGTTGTCATTTTGTTGAAACTTTTTCAGGAAGAGTTGACAACTCAGAAAATACTTTTTTTTTTACTTTTTAAGTAGCGGGCAATAGTCTGGAAAAACAATAAAATTATTTCCTTTCATAACATTTATGCCTTTAGGTAAACAGGCACTGCTGGCAGCAAGGGATTGAAATGATGAAAATCAGAAGGAAAAAAGATGTAAGTTTTCACCCATCCTGGCATCTTAGTATATCAAATTTAAGGGCAGGGAGATGAAACCAAGAAGAATTATAATGCCCTTAGCAGAAACTAGGCAGTCTGGGTAGCTTATATGCATCTGCTGCTGCATCCCACAGCTATATATACAAAAATGAACTGTGATTCACTAGTGTAAGGACTTACACCAGGAGAGGAACCACAGTTCCCAGCACTGAAGGTGAACTATGGCCATCGCTAAGCAGAGCTTCAGTACCTTCTGCCTCCATGTAACTCCTATTACATATAATTTGCTTGTGTTTGGTCTAATCTGTTTCTACAAAGCAGCAGAAAAGAGGTGCAGGACAACTCTCCTCCCTTCCCTTTTTCCCTTATTTTACCTCCTGGATTACCAAGTGCTTCTGGGAGCAACAGTATCCACTCCTTCTGCTGAGAATGTAGAATTATGGCCTATAGTAAGATGGATTCTTTACGGTCTGTCCTACCTTTAATGCTTGCTTTGGAGAAGTCATAATTTGGGCCAAATTTTGTCTAAACCAGTTCATAAGCCCAAACAGAATAACATTGTTCTCATAAGTCTAATTAGTACAAATTGCCCGAAAAGTCACAGTCATTTTGCACCATTTCCACTGTATCTGCAAAAGGGAAAGCATTAAATCACAATGCTCTATTTCATTTGGAAATATATGCATAAATTCAAAGGAATTCCTCAGTGGATGTACTGAGGAAAGGTTCATTTTGCAGCTGTAGCCTCAATTATGCTTGACATCCATAACTAAGTACTTCAGTTTCAAGGGGTTTTTCACTGGCAACATTACATTTCCATATAAAATGTGTGACATTCTGCCCTTCCACAGTTTTATGTGAACATTAAATTTATGATTTGCTTTCTCCCTCCCCTCTTTTGTAACAATTTCTGCCAACGGTTTGTGACAAATTTTTTTAAAAGGACTGACATTTATCTTGAAAAACTCTTTGAAAACAAATTAATGTTTGTTCCTTTCCTCACTGTTTATCAGAGAGTGAACGCAATATGAATTACGAGTATTTAAACCCTCTTAACTAAAAATGTGAAAGCTTTCTGGACTTTACATATCAGTTGTGATCTGAAGAAGTTACAGGAATGTTCTCACAGAGGAAAGGAAGTCTGGCCCTGCTCCCATTAACATGTAGACCAGCATACATAGTATGTGAGGCCACATGAACACAGGAAAAGAAACTACTACAACTATGACAGGTTCATAGTCTGAAGTGGGAGAAAAATCTTGCCTAGACTGTTGTCTTTTTTCAAGAGATACAAAGCATTAAGGTTAAAAGACATCAACGGAAAGGGTTTTTGATAGTATATACCATATAGATGCTCTTTAACTAAACTGGGACAGGTAGCACATTCTGAAATCATTGTTGCTTCTTTTCAAGAAAAAAAAAAAGAAAAAAAGAAACAAAATCATCTTATTTCCTGGAAGTGGTAGACTACTTAACAAAGTGCATGGACTAGGTACACAGTTGCAGAAAATATTCCACCTCACACTCCTCAGATAATGAGAAGGTGTGGTCACACAGCCCACTGTTCCCAGCATGAGCTCCTGGGACTGGCTGTGGGTGCAAGGCACATGAGCTTTTTCTTTCTCTCCTCGCACCACATTCAAACTCCCTCTGTGACAACATAAAGTATAGTCACCCCAATGTGCTCAAAGAGAAAACTCATTTTGCCCTGCCATGTTCCAAACTTACCTCTCCTCCCTCCACTAAAGGAAGGCACTGACGTGCTGTTTCAGAGTGCCCCTAATAACAACCCTGTAGAGACCAAATCAACAAAATTATCCTCTCATGGCTTCCACCAAAATCTGTTAGAGACAGTTCTCAGACTTTTACAATACACTATCAGGAAGAAAATCCTCTGCTTTCTTCTGTAACAGCAATAGCAGTAGCCAAACTAAGCATAACTGCTCAGTCATTACACCTCGTTTTGACAAGCTTACAACAGCCTCAGAGAACAGCCAGTCTAAACCAGGATCAGATGACATCTTTCCCAATAACTGTTCCACTTTAAAATGTGTCTGCAAAAAGCAGTTACTTTATTCCAGGCAACTGGTTGTTAGTAATTTCAACTCTGCTGGATGATACTATTATTTGTAAATACTTTTGCAAGGAAACAATCTGCTGTCTAGCTTGAACATGCCACAGGTGGACATCCTCTAAGGATACCAAGGATGCCAAGGCCTAACACTAGGGATCTAGCTTTTTTTTTTGCCATTTTTCTTGAAGTCTTTACTAACAAAAGACCACTTTAGGATAACTGAACTGTATCCCTTTCAGATAGCAATGTTCTGAGAGGTTGGTGAATCTCTCCTGCCTGTGCAGGTGCCATATACACCTACTCAGTTCTCTGAATTTCTACCTTTCTTTCCAAATACCCCACCCTGCCTTCAAAAGCTTCAAAGGTGAATGGAAATTTCTGAAATGATCCAGGTTCCTCTTCTTGGAACACATTCAGCAGGTTGTTTGAGATCAGTATTTCTGTACCTCCTAAGCATTCACTTGTACAATCTCTGTAAACTGTATACTCATTCTTGGTATGTTACAATTCTCTTCAAAGCATTCAACACAGCAGAGTGCAATACCATCTCCACATATAAGAACCACCATTTATATTTTTCTTAATGCTTCATCAAAATAATAAAGTCCAAGAGATCCAATGAGCAGAATCTGGCAGCAGGTATTTTGAAAATGTAATCTGGTATGAATATTTGACAATGATAGTGATTAATTGTTTGAACAGGTTACTCAAGAATGTGTCAACTGAAGCCATTAAACCAATAAATTTTTCCAGAAGACATCCAGAAGTTACAAAAATCAGCACAGCATTGTTAGATAAAGTTCCATCACCCCTGTAACAGAAAACCACACAGTCTCTTTTTGGATTTCAGTTTCTATGACTTGCAGATGTTTTCTGGGCTGTGGCACCACAGTTAGCTAAAGCTGAACTCAGGCAGAACCAGGATTATGCTTCCTACAGAGACAGTCTCCCCTTGGCATCAAAGACCAGACTGTTAACACTGCTTTTTTGAGGTCCTTCAGGACTCCTCAGTACCACTGGGCCTGTAAATAGCAACAGCTGTAGAAACCACCCCAAAAAAAAGAAACACAAAATACTGCACACAGACCTGATCACAGGAGTCCATGTTTTTGTAACCTTCAAGCTGAATTACTGCAAACCTCCCTGTGTGGGAAGGAAACCACACATGTTGGGTTCCCCCAGCAGGTAGCAGAAAAAGCCCATTTGCTGGCCAGCCTGGAACACTGCACACACCAATCTGCAGGCCTGCCTGATGGGCTGAGACCCCTTTGCCAAAATAACAAGAGTTTGGAGACAGCCTGCCCTAATTAATATCCCAAAGGACTGGCCCTCATTACCTGTGAAACTGTCTTTTTCCATTTGACTGAAGCAGTTATAAGTTATAAAGAAAGGGCTGAAAGGAGGAAAGTCTTGCACAAAGCTAGCACCTCTGACCACTTCTGGCAGACCCACAGGGAACAGTAAGCCTACTGATGGTCTTATCCCTCCTCAACATCTGCAGAGATCTGTGAACTGAATGAGGTTTTGTGCATGCCAGAGCAATTCACTCATCCACTGAGAACTTCCTAAATTACTTACAAACTCTCTGTGTCTGGCTATGAGCACCAGCAGTTCACAGTGCTCCTCCAAGGCATGCCATCACAACTTGTGTGTTGCAAGGCAAACCAGGATCTTCCACAGACAACACTCAGCTGCTCCCCTTCATTCCTGCACTGAAGGTTTTTCCTGAAGGTTGGATTGGATTTAAGCTGAGCACAATAAAGGTCCAGAACTACACAATGTTAAGCAGTTCACCAGTGCTGACTCCAAGCTGTGGGGCATGAAAACTTCTGTTGAAATTAATATACTCTGCACAGTCATCACTTCAACCCCTTTGGCCTGCCCCAGTGCATAAAGGAAAATAGTAATACATTTAAATTTAACTACATCTTGTATACCAAAAGATATTCTTCCTGTCCTATTAAACGAAGAGTTGTACTGTATATTAATCCCACTGGAAAAGGGGAACAACCACAGCTGCAAGTATGACTAATAACTCACCCAGACTATTACAGATGGCAAACCTGTGAAGTTAGCTCTTTTTTCAGGCTGCTACTGTATATATGAAAGTAAAATTATATTGAAAAGGAAATAGAGATTTCTACTTACTGATACAAGAAATAAGATCATTAAATCTTTCCTTAGGAAAGACAGGATTTTCCAGCCCTCGGAAATAGAGCTTCAGTACTCCAGCAACTGAGTTAATGTCATGGTTACTTTGGTCATCTGCCAAAGGATTTTCACCTTAAAAAGTAAATAAAGTGAATGGAACACACATGCAGAAGCATTCTTGTATGCAATATTTTTATAAGTGAGTGACAATTTGGGGTTTTTTTGTTTTTAGAGTGTGGGAGGAGGCAATGCAAGCATTCAAGTAAGATAATAAACATCAATTTAGGAATCTGAGGCTATGATTAAACTAAAACTGGCAGCCTAAATAAAGCCTCCCTTAAATAACACAATCTAGTGATCTCTTAGGTCCTGAACTTCCACCTAGGTATTTATGGACATGCTGTGATTTACAGATAGTAAAATAAAAAAGCCAAACATTCTTAATTGAATGGAGTTTCTCAGATTATTCTTTGGGAGCTTACATAAAGAAATTTGAGTAAGATAATTTGAACTGGAAATCTGTCTGCTTTCTAAAAAAAAATATAAAACATTCAGAAATATGTGCAACTACTTTGTAAAACCACTATATAGGAACTGAAACCCTAACTGAAACCTCAGCCGTGACTGAACTCTGTAATCTTAAAGACTTAATATCTATTTTGAAATACTTTAAAATGTATGTATCTTCCAGAATAACACTACCTAGGAGAAGCAGTAAAAAATAAGGCAAGATTTAAAAGAATAGGAATATGTGGCTTCACTTAGCATGTAAAAACAGCTGCTTCATGCAGCTTGTCAAAGACGGGATCGGGTTTGACAGGATATATAGCTAATCCTGGCAAGAAAAATACTGTGCATATTTTTTCAAGTTTTCAGTCACAAGACTTAATTCTCCAAGGGTTTTCTCATTAGCAGATGATGTACAAAAGGTATTTCTGGAAATTAAAATTCCCACCCTCTAAGATCCAAGGAAAGCAAATACAAGACTATTGTTTTAACATAATTAGGGGATTGCTGGATCCTGGCTACCCTAGCAGAACAATTCTAGGCTGGATGTTGGAAGCCACTCATGTTTAAAAAGTTGTTTTCACTTTCTTGTATCTTTCCCGTAATTCCTCCTCTGGGGCTGAAGTGTCTTTCAGGAATGAAAACAGTGGTTGAAAATGGAATGATCCTTTCACTGCCTGTGTGTTCATTGACCATGATGCTGCTTTGGCAGAGAGATTAGAAAGTTGAGCACTTGTATTTGAGAAGATCAAGCAACAAGGTTCTCAAATTGCATTAAGTAGTCTCTTGAATCTAATTAAACCCCATAATGTTCCCTCTCTGAGAAACTTTAAAATAAAATATAGATAAACTATTATTTGCAGTTTATCACCAACAAAAGACTAAGGTTTACCTTGATTCAAGAGTTATATCCCTTGTCTAAGAAAAACCTCAAGCTCTTAGGATGTAACAGGGGAAAAAAAGTGTGTATGTTGTCATTATACTTCATCTCTAAGCATATGACAGTGCAAGGTTTTAGGTGCAGTACAAAAAGTACATCCAAACTTCTTAAACAGCCAAGAAAGTAATTAGAATTTAAAAGATTTTTAAATGTCAGATATTAAGATGCTTGAATAAATGAAAATGCAATTACCTCTCTCAAATGAATTTTTAATATCATTGACTTCCACCTGGGAACCAGACACTCTAAAAATTCCCTGATGCTGAAGACCTAGAGCAAAGATAGAAGACAGTGGTGAGAAATGAATCTAGTTTTTAACATACTTTTAATCTCTATTTTAAAAACAAAGCTGTGATAGTAAATGCATTATGCAAAGGATACACAAAAATGTCAGTGCAATAATGAAATGACACAGTATGTTTCAGAGCTTACCATATAAATTGATAAATCTGATACAGCTTTCCACAATGAGAGGAATGACTTGTCCTGAATCCTGGAAAAAAATAAAGGAGCAGAAAGAGTGAACTGCAGATTGGAAAGAGGAAACCTCCCTACTCTGAACTGAATATGAAAATGCATTTTCTTGGTCAATCCAGATGGACATACAGTGCTGGCAAAAACACATGTAAGAAAAAATATAATTTCTAACAGAGTAGTCTTCCCATTTCGGGAGGGAGGGAAAAGAACAGGTGGAGAGAAAGGCTTACAGTTCTTCATTAAAGTGACTGAATTGTGGAATTCAGATACTTCATTCTCTACCTCTGCCACTGTATCTGGCTAACACTGTATGTGACATCTAAGCTCATGCACGTGTTTTAGATTTTTGAAGCAAAATGAGTTAAAGCAGTGAATTTGCCTTTTAAATAGGTTTATTATTAAGAATAATAATTCATTATAAAGATGATCCCTTTACAGCCATTTAACTTAGTTAACTTACCTTTCTTTTCCAGGTAGATAAAATGCTATGTGGCTCTAATTACATAGGATCTAATGCCCTGAGGTGCTTGCTTTTTTTTGGGGGGGGGAGGAACTGTTGGTTACAAACAGTTGACAAGGCCTTCTCTGGACTATCAGAAATTCTTGATGTTCTTGGAGAAGAGCCACCAAATGACACTGCATGGGGTAGCAGGTGTCTCCCTCCTGACCAGAGAGCTCTCCTATGTGCTCTGCTGATTTGCATGTCCTAACATAGGGCAGATGATGGCCTGGAATGTTGTTTCAGGCTGCCCTAAGTAGCTGGTAGTACACTGGGTGGTAAACTGCAGCCACTTCGAGCTTAGCATGTGGTTCAGTTGTCACTCCTGTAGGGTACAAAGGTATTGCAAAGGGAGGTCCCAGCCTACATCTCCCTGCCTGCAACTGGCAGCACTCAGGTTTCAATGCTCCTGCTGGCAGCTGTGACACAGCAGCAGGTCTATAGCTCTATCTTCAGTTAAGTAGAGATGTTTAATAAAGTAGAAAAAATGCTTGTGATGGGAGGGGGAGAAGATGACAGTTCCAAAAGAACTGTCACAGAGATCTTTGTGTTTTGGCACTTCAAAAAATAGATGTTTTAGCCCAAGTACACTCATGACTACAAGTCATCTAATAGCTATTAAAGACAGAAATCGTATGATTAAAAATTATTTAGAAAAGTTGCTGCTAATACTGGAAAAAATACTGTTTCATAAATAATAAGTACCTTTAAAATTCTTGTCTTGGAAGCTATAATTTTTCTTTCCAAATGAATTTCAGATATGTAAATGCTCAGAGGATTGACTTAATTCATTTGGAAGGTCAATATAAACCCAGCCTGTATTACAAACCCATGAACTCAAAAGCACCCTGTAACTCAAAATACACTTCCTCTTACAGACTAGTCCTTCATTTTCATGCTAAACTACACTAATGGGAAGTTCATGAATTGAACCCAAGTAGAAGAAAAGCCAACTACTAAAAAAAGTTTGAAAAATAACTCAAGAGTGAAGCAATGAAACAATGCACTTCCTGAGAAAAAACTAATCCCTGATCTTCTATGTACTCCACGTTGTATTAGTGGGGCTTAAAAAAGACCACTGCTAATTATACTTTTTAAATTGTGGTTTGTTTGTCTTTTAATTTAAAATTTAGCAAAGACTCTCTAGCCAAGAGCTAGTAATGTCTGGATGAGCATTTTCTATTTGAGCTGTGTCATGTTTGAGTAACAGTTGAAATGAAAAAAAAAAAACCAAACCATACAACAGGTCAGTTGCTAAATCCAGGAATACTGTCATCTTCACCAACACTGAAGAGCCTGGCTCTCCTAAAAAGCAGAGTATTAGAAAACATGCACAACATGCACCCATATCTCCTGTTAGTACTCTGGCTCATGCAAAGAATGTAAAGCCTTGGAAAAGAAAGTGTTTGCAGTAAGAAATAACAACAACAACAAAAAAATACTTTCATACCTGGTTTTGGAGAATCTGTTCAGAACCATGCACAACTTTGTAATTAAGTAATTCCCTGAAATAATCTAACAGCTTTGGATTTTGGATGTAATGGCAGGAAAATAATGTGAAGTAACAATCTGTGTTGGTGAAATGCCAAGAAGAGTGACCCTACTGCTGCTGTGAATTTAATCTGATGTGTGTAGTCAGTGAATGTATGTTTGGGACTAATTATCATTTCTTACAATGCAAAAATGTACCAACAAGCAATTTGGTGTGAAAGTGTATTTCATTAGCTGTAATCCTTTTGTGGCTGTCAAAATGACTCATTCATACTAGGAATGACATGGTCTTTGGGCAGGAATGCTTTCTGAGGTTAGCTCCCCCACTAGCTACAAGCTTTCTTTCTTTCCTTTTGAAAGATTAACTATGTAGGACTCTCCACTTGCAAGTAAAGCCTGTCACCCACACTGCCATGTAGCATGACCCTCTTCTCTCTGACAGGGGAACATTTCTCCTGATTTGCTCTCTGCTTCTCTAATCCAGGGGGGGTCTTGTTGTGAGAGTTTCTGGTCTTTGCTTGCTTCCACCCTTCAGCAACAAACTGTTGATGATATTAATCTTTTGCATCACGTGATGATTTCCTAAATGTCTTTGCACCTCACAGCACCTGCACAGTAATAATAGTTTTTCCTATAGTTGTACTGAGGGTGGCTGAAAGCTTGATTCAAAGGCAGCTAAACTGGTATGATGCCACTGAGCACAGAATTTGCCCTGCAAAATATATGCCACTAGGTATGTTGCACAGGAAGAAAAAAAAAGTCCTTGTAACAATCAAATACATTTTCCAGAGCTTGTAGTCAGGAATTTCACTCACAGCACTTATAAATGTACTGTTACATATTTTTTGAAGATTTCTTTCCCTTAACTGTCAGCTGGTGTGCAGAGGCACTAACTGACTGTGATGGGCAGGTGATTGTTAATGAGTAAGAACTATCCATCATTTAAGACTACAATCACCCCAGAGCTGTGCTGTGGTTTGGTTTTGTCTGCTGTAGTTGTACACTCCAATCACCCCAGAGTTGTGCTGTGGTTTGGTTTTGTCTGCTGTAGTTGTACACTCATTTCTTAATGCAAACTTCTCCCTCTAGATCTTGAAAGAACTAATTTTGAGCCAGGCATGAAGGCAACCCGAGAGTGAGGCAGAGATGGTTCTCTTGTCACCAGAACTATACCTGATGTCTCGTGTGAGAGTTCCTTCGGCCTCGGCTAGAAGCATTATTAGAAATAAAAGTATGAGAAAGAAGAAGATAGTAAATACAGCAAAGATACAAGATCCAGAATAGTGGTGATCACAATTCCACACAATATAATAAATTCCTAAAGTCATAGGATATCAAAAGCTGGATATCAAACCCACAGTAATACTGCTCCTCCCCAGACTTTGAATACTAAATGGAATAAAACTGGCAAGCAGGAAATTGTGCTAAGTTGTGGGATGCACCACTACATCCTATCTTCTACGTGATGCTATGTTTCCTAATAAAACTAGGCTGCCAATACTATCCCTACTTGATTAACAAAATTGCAGGGAGGCGAATGTGGGAAATGAATCCCTCTCTTTCCCTGTGACTTCAGGAAGTATTATATTGATCAACCGGGAAAGAAAAGAGCCCCAGGACAGACTTAAACATAATGATCTGCCTCAGCTCACGTGAGGGGATGACCATTATAGTAAGAAGTGTCGAGATCAGCCACTGGGGTGGCTGGTGCCAGTACCTTGATGAATGACTCCAAATCACCATTAAACAACTTAGCACTATACTGTGATCGGGGTCTGGGCTTCCTGTGTTTCTGGGGCTTAGGGGGAAGATTTGGAGGCCTAAGGGAAGGGAATATGATTACTGAGTAAGGCAGAATTAAGTCACACAATAAAATGAAATGTCTGTAAGCTCATGGCAAAACAACAGAACATCATTAAGGGAGAAAAACAGAGTACTTATAAAATAAACACTTCCCATCAAATTTCAGTGTAAGTGATTAAAATGTGCAGAAGTCCCCCATTAAAAATGCATTACTTATGGATAAATATTTACATTCTTTATGAATCTCTGCTTTGCAGTTTTAATATATATATTTATTCCAAATACTGCACAACCAGAATGGCTTTTTTTGTTCCGGTCATGCATGAAATGCGCAGCAACCACTGGAATTCATCCTGCCAGCCGTGGCAGAACACAAGGCACTCAAAGCACCTCTTATCAAGCAGAAAAGTTGTCTCATGCAGAAGAAGCTTCAAATGCAATTTAAAGCTGCTCAGAACACTCCTAAGGTGCTTCAAAACCAAAGTGTCTACATTTTCAACTAGAGCCAGGAAGGGCAAACAGCTTTAGCCTTCCACATCCAACCATCAGCATCTTTACAGAAGAAAAGAAAAAACTTGCAAACTGGCTAAAGGAACTGAATGAATATCATCAACTTGAAACAATAAACAAAAGCAGCATAACACAATAAAAGAAAAGAAAGAACACACAAGATTTTCATCTGCAAAATGTTTACCTAGTTTGTTACACATTTGATGACTAAAACTGAAAGCGATTACATGAAATAAATACTGTTCTCTACATCACAACTTAGTTTGAGAGTGTCAGGGCACACTACATGCCTATAGCTTCCCTAGTTTCCCTGCACCAGCAGTCCAATGTTTCTATAGGTTTTTCAGGAATTTGCAAAAAATCAAATGTTTTGGTAGAAACAGTGAATAACAATAATGCACAGAACATTACATAGTGGGACTTTGGTCTGTTTGGGTACTCATGTTTAAAGATGTCCTCTTCTGACACGTAACTGTAACCTTGAAGAACATTTCTGTTTGCATGTCTTACTGTCTGGCAATTTAACTGAACCTCACTCTCTTACTCTAGGCCTTACTCCCTCGGAGTTTCTTTCTCTAAGTGACCAGCTGTGAGAAGAGAGGAGGTAAGATGGCTTCAAGCTGCTCCCTCACTTTACTATGGTAAAATCATTGCCTAAATCCATCATTTTCTTTCAGCTGCTTACACAGCAGGGAATTTAGGATGATGTGAGCCTGATGAGTCACTTGCTCTGGAGTCAAGAAAGAACGTTTTTCGCATTAGCTGTAAGCTTGCTGACTTCCATGCATTCCTGATAGCATCTGAGGGCAGAGTTAAAGGCACAGATCTCAGGATTAATGTCAGCAATTGGGAAGAGTGCTCTTATTTGTTACCATTTTTCAACTGTGGTTTGTAAGGAAAGACAGTAAGTCCAACTTTACAGAACTAAAATGGACCATGGAGTAATGGGAGAAAGGCTGTTCTGATGTCTGTAGAGATGTCCACAGGAATATGGAGGCCAGGCAGAAAAAAAATAAATAAAAACAAGTGGTCTAGCAAAGGAGGATATGGGATAACAGCCTAGCTTCCCTTGTGAAAGGAATGCAGGCTGATTTACTACAAATTCAAAGATGAGGGGTGATGGCAAGGCCATTCCCGTCCAGGAAGCAAAAAGGAGAAAGATAAGTCAGTGAACAGGGATGTATTGCATGGAAAGGGAAGGGAAAAATGTGACCAGGAAAGCTAGGCTGTCACCAGGATGGGAAGAGTGGTGCCCCTAGCAGTGATACACCTAAGTGGGAGCTGCATATCCAACCAGTTGTCATTGTCCCCCAAAGTCTGATACCCTGGGGGCTGCAACACTTGTCTGTGTTTATGTCTGCAGGCAGCCTTGCAGATGTGGCATTACACAACTGAGAAAGTATGTTTTGCACAAAGCATGGAGATCTAATACTATGTGACTTCTGTGAATATATAGAGCCATTTAAGTACCAAATACATGGATACTGGGGGAGGCAGGTATTCCTGTCCAGAGCTAGGTTATCAAAGATGCAGCTTATCTCCTAAATTCATCTCTTGAACTGTGTATCCTGATTGAGTGAATTAAAAACCATGAGAAGCAAATTACCTCTAGCAACTGTAAAATATTTATTTTCTAGCACCAAAAAGCCCCTTGCAACTTCCAAATGTGATGTGATTCACATATATTTTTAAGGCTCTCTCAGCTTGTCCCACCCTTGACACTGCCCTAAGCAGCTCACAAGAAAGAGGAAGATGAGGACTCTAGTTCTTTGCCCATCAGCATGTAGAAACAGAAAGGCTGAATCTTAAAACACACAGACCCTGTACACAATTTATGTAACAATAGCAACAACATGGTTATACACCCTTACAAATTCGTTCTAAAATTTGTGATTTCTACTATTTTATTCCATTTGTAACTCTAAGTCAAGTAAAATAAAAATATCTTACCTTGTCGTCATGTATTCAGCCCTGTGACCTAGAAAAGTTCAATAAATGGAAAGGAATAATTTTGTAGGCTTTATGTAGATCTTTTTGTGTCTAAATTACGCTTGGCAAATTACTTGTAACCCTAACTTTCATGTTACCAGCAAAAGGTACACAACTATACAAGGAACAAGGCACTTAACTAGCAACTCCACAGGTACATCTAAAGTACAAACATGACCCATGTCATAGAACGACTTTTAAGAAGTCTTCCCACAGATTAAAGAGTCAATTGATACCATAAAGAATTTGAAGTAAAACCCCAAACAATGTATATTGTTTGTGCTTATGTGTTTAGTGGCTAGATCAGTATAGCAATAGAGCTGTGCCAAGATTAGATTATATTTCCCCTTCTTCCTTGTGCCTAAACTTGTTCAGTGCTGAAAATACACAGCTCTAGACACTAACGGCTTGCTGTTGAAAGACTCCTTCCTCTCTTTAGTGTGTATATTGCAGGAAAAAAATACACCACCACTGGGAAACAGCATAGAGAACTGCAGAGAACTGTAAAGAAGCAAATACTGCATTCCAGATGGGTTCTGGGTAACCTTTGCAGAACAACAGACCAGTAAGTCAGGCATGTGCATTATGTCAACCCATGATAATGAAAAGCAAAATAATGAAACAGTATGAAGGTCATGGTACAAGTTCCAACCAGCCCACTCTTCCCAAAGGGAAATTGTGCCCTATTAATTTGTTAGAATTCTTTGAATATGTCAGTAAAATACTGGATAAAGGAGAATCAGTTCAGCTAATTTACTTAGACTTTCAAAGGCCCCTGGTAAGTTTCTTCACAAGAGGCAAATGAAGCAACTAAACAGCCATGGACTGAGTGGCAAAATATTCTCACTGATCAAAAACTAGTGAAGAAAAGGGAAACCAAGTGGAATGAAATGATCTTTTTTCATCATGACAAAAGCGTAACAGTCATTTACTCAAGCCTTCCCATTAGGACCATTTATGTAATACATAATTCATTTATTAATGTCTTAGGGAGATCACAAGCAGCTAAGGAGGCAGAATATTGTACAATGACTGAAACACTTTTGTATCAAGTCCTGACAAAACTGAAGCTCTTCAGAGGGATTTAACCACATTAAGGAACAAGACACACAATGGCAAATGAAATTCAGTATTGACAGATTCAAGTAAGATATTAGGGAAGAAAGAATTAAACACCTATGGAGCTAAGAGAACAACAGATAATTATACTGACTCTGCAAATCACTCTGAGCATCACTTGTGCTAAGTCTACACACAAGGCTCAATTTGAAAGTGACACCAAAACAGCTTGTCAGACTGAAGAAAGAACAAAAAACAGGGATATGCAAAACATAACATTCTGTAGCAATGCCCAAGTGCATCTGAAATACTTCACAGTACTCAAAATCCCCAACTGAAAAAGTATTTTGCAGTATCAGAAGAGCGGGGATCTGTAGAAGGGAGCAAAAAGAATAAACTGAGAAAAATCACACATTAATAAGAAATGGAAAGAATGTTGGCATCAGTTTTAGAGAGGTGAAAAGGAGGATTAAAAGAAGAGTAAGTAAAATAATCTATGACAGAAAAAGGGTAAACCAGGGACTTCTCCCTACTTATATAAGGAAGTGAGACAAAGAATCCTAACAGTAAATGCTAGTAAAACAAAAGATGTTACATATTCCGAGTCTGAGGGATTTTAAACACTTCTCATATTAAAGAGATTAGGGCAAAAACTATTTGGGACACAGGGCAATTTCTTTTACAACTGCTTATTCTCTTTCTCGCATTTCCCTTTGCTTTGTTCTTTCAATAGATGAGCCTTTGGGCAGAATTAATGAGTATCAGTGTGTACCCTAAGTTTAGTATCAATTTCATTTGAGTATTTGTCTTCTACTTTTCCAAATTTGTAGACCCAGTCTCAGCACAGAACACTTCATCTATCTCCCCTGTATCTCCCCATCATGAATATGTATCTGCTGTGTCCATAAACAGCAACAGACTGTAGTAGGCAGGTGATGAACTGGAACAGAAGCCAAATGCTGTCAACGTTGTGGACACCAGACTTGAATCTGAATTTATTCAGCCTATATCCTTACATGGTACAGGCTGGAATAAATGCAAGAGAGGGTGCCAAAAGGAAACTTGCAATTGAGACAATCCTCTCCTCCTTTCCCCAGTCTTCTCTGCATTACTGTCTGTCTTATTTATCTGCTGTGTGCTGATATTAAAATTGCCAGAAAAGGCAATTAGAGTGGAGCAGGGGGCAGTTTGCTTCCTCCAAATTCATTTCTACATTAGCTACAGCAATAATGTTCTTAATTCCACTGTAAATCTACTCTTTCAACCAGCTCCATTCAAGAAACGAACATAATCCAGATCCTCCTTGCAAGGCATGTGCATTGTAATGCAGGACATGCCTCAAAGGAAGGGAGGTACTTGAACTTTTTAATGTGTAAGAACAATGGCTTTTTCTCCAAGTAGCAGCTTTGAATATGGAGGAATATGTTTGGGGGATTATTTGTACACGCTATGCTATCATGATGCAACAACTATGTGTAAAAACACGGTGAGCAACACAGTAGGGTTACAGCTGGTGGGTCAAAGGGAACTCTTCAAACAGAATGCTCCAAGCATGCCTGAGCATGGCAGAATGGCCCAGAGCCTGACAGCAGTTTATCACTTAGGTCACCCTGCTGAGAAGTTTTTCTTTGGATTTCCTTTCATACAGCTATTTCCTTAGTTCTTTCCAACATGCATTAGGCAATAGATTCTGTTTTCTTTTATCTTTCTTCCCTTCAGTAGACGATCATGCATTTTATTGGGCTTCTAAATAATTTTATTGGGCTTCACTTCATTTTTCCAAATACGTTTCCTGTGAGCCTTTTGGAGGAAAATTTTTCTCTTTTTTTTTTGACTAATATCAGCTGCACATTGTTGTGTGTGAATAAACAGCTCAATGCATGCATTCAAAAAAACCAAAGGCCTACTAAATGAAAACTTCCATGATAAAGAACATAATGTAGTTAGTTATCTAAAAACAGCTACCACATTCTATAGTCCAGTCTTGCAAGAAAACATTGTTCATCTCCAACCCTCAGCCACTCCTGGGACAGGGCCTTTTTTTGGGTCACAGCTACTGAAATGTTCATAGGTTTTTAGGCACCTCCACAATTTGTGGATCTGAGCTTTTGTATTAAAAAATAAGAAGAGATCTGATTAATAACAGATTTTTGGCACTAAAAAGAAAATAAACTGACACATACTTTAGAGACACTCTTTAGAGAACAAGTTTCTTTTCTTGAGTCTGAACTTTGAATTACAGTCTTTAACCTTTATGAGAGGATTTTGACTCTTTGCAGTGTGATTCCCTTCCTGTCAAGTCTGTAACACTCTGTGTGGCTAGTCCTCAAGGCTTGCAGTGTGATTCTCCTTTTCCCCTTGGTCTGTGAGGAAGTGCCTGTTGGGAGGGGTGGTAAGGGGTGGGCTGGAACTGTGTATAGTACCTGCTTCATTACTGCCCTAATTCAGCTTTACTTCAGTTGATCATGGACATCTGCTGATTTGGTTTATATTTCAAGATACATTTTTAAAAACAGTGGAGAGCATTCAGGACAATGGATAATTCACTGCTATGATCATCTGTAGTGCAATAATACCCTTTTGGTAACAATAATTTTATATGCAAAGAAGATAATCAACATGTACAGAGCTATTAATTCCACTTCGCAATATGCAAATACTTTGTAGAAACCCAACATTAAATTAAGTCTATAGGAGTCCCACTGCTGACATTAGTGAGATCAGGACCTTTTACCTTTCATAGATGCTCCATTAAGTTATTAGGCTGCAAGAAAGACATTCATGTCCACATGTCAGAAATATTGCACTAGTGAGTTCACTGTAAGAGATGCATCCTGGATAATTTTGTATGCTTAAAAAAGTACCACTCTTCCACAACTCTTAAAGAAACCTCAAGTCAACAGAAATCATTAGGAAGCAGAAACAGTACATTTGTCACAGCTTTTAAATCACCCTGCACTGACTGTGCCACATCTCCTTTCAGACATGAGATTTTTCATTCAGCAGTTCCATTTCCAAATATAGTCACTTGTCTAAACGTCAGCACAGTGGAAATAAATATCAGCTGAAGAAGTAAAATCAATTTATAATGTGTACTGTTACCACTGCACCAAAACTATGACTGATAAAAAAAAAAATCTATGCTTATTGGACAATTTAACTTGTAAGTTTTGCAATTCTTTTTCTTCCTGCACACCTTTGGCATTTCAGTGGGTTCACTGCATAGTCTGGAACCACTTTTCAATTTATTGTGTGCTATTTACCTTCTCCGAGTGTCTTCTGCAGCAAGTCATGTTTTGCTTGAAGTTTCGTGATGAGATTACTACCTTCCAGATATTCTCTGAATTTCTGTAGAGATGTAGATCAATCTATTACTATGTAAGGCACATAAATTCCAGGAACTTCTGCATAATGTCTACTTCAGGTGTTTGGACTGTATCACATGAATGAGAAAGCAATCAACGTACCATAAAATAGAATTGCTCTGTTTCCTGCTGGTTAGCTCTCCTTTTTGCAATGCTAGGCTTACTCAGGTATGTCTCAGAGACTGTTGACTTCACAGACTCTGTTGAGCGACTGTGCTGGAAACACTCTGACACATCATAGTCTTCAATGGTGACCATATCTTGTATTGTCTGCAGGGTAGCCTCTGTTGTTTTCTTAACCTGGTGTTCAAAAGCAAAATTTACCCATTGGAAAGATAAATACAGATCAGAAGAGCTTAGAAGAGAAGCTGGTTACTCAAAATAGTTCTTTGGCATGCCCCCCTCCTCCCCCCAAACAAACCATGTGTGAACATGGAAATTACGTGTAGTACAACAGACAGCTATGTAACAGAAGAGAGATGTGATTAGGTTTCCTGTCTAGTTCTCTGCTTTACCATGGTACAATCCACAAACATGGATATACTCGTGTTGACTGTACAGCCCTCTCAAGCACTTGTTCCCTGAAATTAGAATCAAAATGTGACATGATTTGATTATGGTCTCCAATCTGGGACAAAAGGCAATAGAGATGATCCACTGCTCTGAAAGGTCAACTCTCCCACATGGAATACACTGCTGGAGGAGGGCACTGGAGAAAGGATAATTTACACCAGCCTCACAGCACTTCCTATGAGCTATGGAAAGCACAGCTGCTTGTGGTAGAAACTGGAGTATGGATGCTGGGGAACAAGGGATGCAGTGTTTTAACAATGCAATAAAGTAACTGTCAGGACTCACAGGGATGTGATTTACCTCCCAGTTCTGCTTTGGAAGAGTCTCTAGTAGAATCAACTTAACTGAATCACACACACTTCTACACACATCTCCAGTGCAGGCAAATTATCTTTTACTGACAGAAATAACCTTTCTCCTTCTTTTTGTCTTTGTTGCCTTGAGATACTTTCCGAAGTCAAGAGGGGCTTTTTAAAGACTACTGTACATGCCTCATGGACATTAATACTTTGTTCTAAGCATTCAACATAATGAGAAAAAATGGAATCCTGAAAACTTATCAAAAAACTACACCAAGAAATTAAGTTATCCCTATGTTTTAATTTAGGAATGGATTCTCATTTAAACAGGGCTTTTACCACTGCTTTAAATTGGATAAAAGTGCAATTTATATCTAGTGGGAGGCCTCTCTGCTGTGAGAGCAAGGGAAAATGAACAGCATTGCTTTACCGTACTTTACAAGAAAAATGCATTTTGTTTTACTAGGTGTGCTATTCTGATCACAAGCATTCAGTGCTTGTGTTTATAAATAGCTGTAGCTGAGAGCACAAGAGAATTTGACTCAGCTACCACAAAAGAAAGTCCAAATTCCTCTGTAGTTCAGAAGAAGCAATTTGGCGACTGGACAGAGGGTGGTCACAGGAAACAATTACTGTGCTCACTGGCTTTCTGCCACAAAAAGTTAAAAATAAGTGCTCTAACAAGTTTTCACTGAAACATCTCCAAAACACAGAACTCAGTAAAGTGAACGTATGGACAAGCAGAAGATGTAGTCTCCAGACCTCTATAAAGCAGAAATTATCTACCTTACCATATTTGCTAGTGTTTTATTTTTAAAATTAAAATAGCTCATACAGACTGAAGCCATTTCAGAGTCATCTACATGCTTTTGACAAGGTAGTAAACACTGAACCTTCCTGACAATAGTGTTCTATGCATGACCTTTGCAGACACAGATCTTACCTCCTCATTTTCAATTTTGAGTGTGGCCAATCGCGACTGCAGTTGCTGATACCTAAGCATAAGTTCTGCTTGCACAGGTTGTTGGGCAGTGACCTGACAAACCTAACAAAGAATCAAAAAGAACTGTAAGATGCAAGGAATAAAAAAAGCCAGTCAATGGTCTTTGGTTGCTCTTCTTAAAACTAGGTGAATTCCTACCAAAGCTATTAAAATTTTAATAAAGCAGACAATAAAATGTGTCCATCTAAATTGAAAGTATTTCTGTGTTACAAGGCGTGGAACTATGTACTGCATTTTAAGACTACAGAGCACAGCCTTGTTGTATCTCTGCTTTGCATTGCTCCTCTATCATACAGAAGTGCAAACCCTGGGGTTGCCATTAGATAAAAGATGTACAAAGGTGATTCTGCTTTGCTACTGGCCTTTGGTACAGCATGACAGGGTACACTCAGGTACCCTGTATACTTGAAATCTCCAGATGACAATATGGGGGAGGAAGAAAGGAAAAAGGCTGCATTTCAGCGTGAGTAATTTGGAGCGACTCTGCAGCTGCTCTCAGATAAAACACCTATGAACTCTGCTATGGGTGAGGTAGGTAGTGAAGACATAAAGCCATTACTTACACTCGTGCTGGGCTGAGCAGAGGTTGGCCAGCAAATTCACAGCAATGTCATTATAAGTAACATAGAATACAATAATAGATAACTGTTTTTGAGAACTCTGAAGAAACTCAGAACAGCACTGCCAGTTTTGTGAAATGTTACTGCTGCTTTCAGGTAGCATGAACAGCTTTTACCAAACTCTTTATAAAAGGGGATAAATTTTCTGTCTTGGCATACAGAAACAGAAGCAGACACCATGGGGATACTTGTCAGTACACAGACCTCATCACCCATATGAGACTGGAACTCAAATTTCATTGGTGGGCAAAAAGCGGTGGGATACATTTCCATGAATCTCTGCTTGTCACTTCGTGGCTCCAAGCTGTCAACTGCATTTTCAATGATGTCTAAGCCCTCGTGCCTGGAAGTTTCAAGGTTATACTCTGCAGAAAGGTATGTTCTCAGAGCTCTGTTCAGACTAGCGTGGTATCCAAGATCACAACACTAAAACACAATAAAGGGAAAACAAATGAAAAAGGATGAAGACCAGTCCAATATCCCAAGCCACAAATTATCACTAAAATTTTCTGTCCTGAAATTCTTCCGTCTTTCAAGTTTTTTCAAAATACATTCTAAATTAGTATACTAAGCTCAAGACAGTAAGTATTCAGTATCCTTATTCTGTGCAAAGATGAAAGGAATTTTAGTAAACAGATAAAATGTACATGTATGGCAATACGTTTGCATTTCTTTATCAGACACAGATGAGTAATCTCTGTTTTGACATAGAAAAGGCCTGAGAGTGCACACACAGGTGGGCTTTTCAGTGTTATCACATGTAAGCTTCAGATTTTTTTTNTTTTTCAAAATACATTCTAAATTAGAATACTAAGCTCAAGACAGTAAGTATTCAGTATCCTTATTCTGTGCAAAGATGAAAGGAATTTTAGTAAACAGATAAAATGTACATGTATGGCAATACGTTTGCATTTCTTTATCAGACACAGATGAGTAATCTCTGTTTTGACATAGAAAAGGCCTGAGAGTGCACACACAGGTGGGCTTTTCAGTGTTATCACATGTAAGCTTCAGATTTTTTTAGACCATCTCTGACATAACTCTATCATCTAAGACAATGCCAGCACCAAACTGAAAATGAAGCAATTCCTTCTCACCACATCTGTGCCCAAACAAAACCCCCCACAACTGTCTCTAGCACTACTGACCCATCTAAGACACTTTTTGAAGTGACAAGAACAGATTAATATCCTTTCCCCTGATAGTGAGAAAATATTTACTGTAAATACCATACTTCCCATGCTCAGACAAAGCCAGCAATGCACATCATGTTACTAAATGTAGAAAGTCATAAATTATGTGGGGTTTTTTTTCTAGTAGTGAGAATAACACTGGAACATAATTGCAGTCTAATTGATAGAACATAAAATTGTGTTTGCTCTTGAATTTTAAACATCCTCCATTTGCATTATTCATGATTGGTTAATATTTTAGAGGAACAGCTGAATATATTTTTTAAATGTCACATCAGTAACTTCTCAAGTGATTGTTTCCTTAAGTTTTTCCCCACATTACACAGTAAACCTCAGCTTCTGCTCAGTGAGCTTCCAGGTAATGGCAGATGTATTGCAAACCTCTCTCACCCCAATAGCAACACATCAGTCTGCTAACAGTTGCATACAGAGAAATGTTCTTTATCTGAACAGGAGAGTTATGTCCCAGTCAGAAGCCAATGCCTGGCTAGGGCAGTCAGGGAGCATGCTGCTTCAGGGCATCCCTCAGGCCCCTGCCACCTGCCCTGGGTGCCTACCTGCATTTTAAAATCATCCTTCCCTGCAGGACACACAAGTTAAGCAATGCAGCTGGGTAAAGAAGCAATATGAATTTGGTTCATTGTAGACTACCTTTATATCACAGAATCATAGAGTGGTTTGGGTTGGAAGGAACCTTAAAGATCATCTAGTTCCAAGCACTCTGCCAGGGACAGGGACAACTTCCACTAGACCAGGCTGCTCAAGGGCTCATCCAACCTGGTTTTGAACACCACCAGGGATGGGGGATTCACAGTTTCCCTGGGCAACTTGTTCCAGTGTCTCACCATCCTCACTGTAAAGAACTTCTTCCTACTACCTAATCTAAACCTAGCCTCTTTTAGTTTAAAACCATTTCCCCTTATCCTACCAAGCTGGTAAAGGGCTTAGAACATAAGCCTTATGAGGAAAGAGTGAGGGATCTGGGCCTGTTTAGCCTGGAAAAGAGAAGGTTGAGGGAAGACCTCATGGCTCTCTAGAACTACCTGAAGGGAGGTTGTAGAGAGGTAGGGGCTGGTCTGTTCACCCTAGTGGAGAGTGATAGGACAAGGGGAAATGGATGGAAATTGCGCCATGGGAGGTTCAGGCTAGACATTAGGAGGAATTTCTTTANTCAGACACAGATGAGTAATCTCTGTTTTGACATAGAAAAGGCCTGAGAGTGCACACACAGGTGGGCTTTTCAGTGTTATCACATGTAAGCTTCAGATTTTTTTTAGACCATCTCTGACATAACTCTATCATCTAAGACAATGCCAGCACCAAACTGAAAATGAAGCAATTCCTTCTCACCACATCTGTGCCCAAACAAAACCCCCCACAACTGTCTCTAGCACTACTGACCCATCTAAGACACTTTTTGAAGTGACAAGAACAGATTAATATCCTTTCCCCTGATAGTGAGAAAATATTTACTGTAAATACCATACTTCCCATGCTCAGACAAAGCCAGCAATGCACATCATGTTACTAAATGTAGAAAGTCATAAATTATGTGGGGTTTTTTTTCTAGTAGTGAGAATAACACTGGAACATAATTGCAGTCTAATTGATAGAACATAAAATTGTGTTTGCTCTTGAATTTTAAACATCCTCCATTTGCATTATTCATGATTGGTTAATATTTTAGAGGAACAGCTGAATATATTTTTTAAATGTCACATCAGTAACTTCTCAAGTGATTGTTTCCTTAAGTTTTTCCCCACATTACACAGTAAACCTCAGCTTCTGCTCAGTGAGCTTCCAGGTAATGGCAGATGTATTGCAAACCTCTCTCACCCCAATAGCAACACATCAGTCTGCTAACAGTTGCATACAGAGAAATGTTCTTTATCTGAACAGGAGAGTTATGTCCCAGTCAGAAGCCAATGCCTGGCTAGGGCAGTCAGGGAGCATGCTGCTTCAGGGCATCCCTCAGGCCCCTGCCACCTGCCCTGGGTGCCTACCTGCATTTTAAAATCATCCTTCCCTGCAGGACACACAAGTTAAGCAATGCAGCTGGGTAAAGAAGCAATATGAATTTGGTTCATTGTAGACTACCTTTATATCACAGAATCATAGAGTGGTTTGGGTTGGAAGGAACCTTAAAGATCATCTAGTTCCAAGCACTCTGCCAGGGACAGGGACAACTTCCACTAGACCAGGCTGCTCAAGGGCTCATCCAACCTGGTTTTGAACACCACCAGGGATGGGGGATTCACAGTTTCCCTGGGCAACTTGTTCCAGTGTCTCACCATCCTCACTGTAAAGAACTTCTTCCTACTACCTAATCTAAACCTAGCCTCTTTTAGTTTAAAACCATTTCCCCTTATCCTACCAAGCTGGTAAAGGGCTTAGAACATAAGCCTTATGAGGAAAGAGTGAGGGATCTGGGCCTGTTTAGCCTGGAAAAGAGAAGGTTGAGGGAAGACCTCATGGCTCTCTAGAACTACCTGAAGGGAGGTTGTAGAGAGGTAGGGGCTGGTCTGTTCACCCTAGTGGAGAGTGATAGGACAAGGGGAAATGGATGGAAATTGCGCCATGGGAGGTTCAGGCTAGACATTAGGAGGAATTTCTTTACTGAAAGGGTTGTAAGCCATTGGAACAGGCTGCCCAGGAGGTGGTTGAGTCACCATCCCTGGAGGTGTTTAAGAGATGGGTGGATGTTGCATTGGGGGGCATCATTTAATAAGTTGATAGGGCTAGGACAAAGGCTGGACTCTATGATCTTCAAAGTCTCTTCCAGCTGTAACTGTTCTATGATTCTATTACTATACTCCTGATAATGAGTTCCTCCCCATCTTTCGTGTAGGCCCCCTTTAAGTACTGGAAGGTCCCCATGGAGTCTTCTCTTCTCCAGGCTTAACAAACCCACCTCTCCCAGCCTGTCCTAATAGGAGAGGTGCTCCAGCCCTCCATTCATTTCTGTAGCTCTCCTCAGGGCTCTCAAGCAGGACCACGTCTTTCTTATGCTGGGAGCCCCATATATGTACCTCCCTCACAGCTGTTACAAATCCTTAGGACTCACAGGATTGTGTTTCCCTCCCTTTCCTCTTATTTGAAAAAGCAGAGAAAAAGGCAGGGAGACAGACATACAGATGTACACACTGTAAGGGAAAGAGTTTCGAGTTTTCAACCTATCTACCATACCCAAAACTGTGTGTAGAAGAACCCCCTCCCATCCTGCCTTAGGTGCACTAATGACTAGTGACCAAACTGCTCTGAAGTCTGACAACAGAGAGCTGCTTTATTCACAACAAAAATTCCAGAAAGACTAAGCTTTCAGTCTCAGTCTCAGTGAATACTGTGGGTAGTTACTGCAGATGGGACAGTGATTATCCAAAAACCAGTTCTTGGACCATTTAAAGAAAACAGGAAAAAGATGCCATGTTCAGTCAAACACACACAGGTTAACCTCTCATTTTGCACTTATAGAATGGAAATGTGTGTTACACTTACTACAACAGGCACTCAACTTTTACACTAAAACACATCCATATTTCAAAGATATCCATCCTAAAAAATATTCTTTCTAAAAGGAAAAGTCTCTTGGTGTTTTTCTCTTGTTCTGTGTCAAATCAGATCTCATATTTAATTCACTAACTTAGATGAAAAAGACAGACTAAAAGTGCTGATAAGAAAGTGGATCAGGACAGCTGTTTTCTTTCATGTGCATTAGTTTCAGAGAGACCTCATGGAAGATTAAACCAAGAGGAAATGAGAAATAGAGGGCAATGCCAGGTTCAGCATGGCCAACTATCCATGTGTTATAAAACTACAGGCATCTATAGCCTGAATTTTGGCTCTAGAGGATTAATGCAAGTATTAATAGAAAGCTTACTGATTTAGAATTAGAGCTGTGTCAGTTTCTGATACAGCTTTTCTGCGAGTTAGAATATAAGACTGCAGCCTTTATGCTGTCATAGTACCAAGAACTTCATTGTTTAACCCTTAGTCTCGT